>APFE031089845.1:148469-198620 GCA_000404065.3 Pinus taeda | reverse complement strand
TTTTCTTTCTAACAGGTACCATATTGGAGACCCATTTAGAATTTCTGACGGGAAAAATTATCTTGGCTTTCAACAGCTTATTGAGTTCGGTTTTTATCTGATTTTCTAAGTTTGGATGAATCTTTCTCAATTTTTGTTGGACAGGTTTTTCGTTATCGATCATCGGAATAGTATGTTGGATGATAGAGGTTTCGTATGTTTTAAGTTCATCATAATTCCAAGAAAAAACGTTTTTGTATTGTCTCAAAAGACGAATATATGCTCGTTTTTTTTCAGGGGCTAGGCCAAGGCCTAGATTTATGTTTTGGGGTTTGGCATCGGTTCCTAGGTTTACCAATTCGTAATTCAAGGTCGAACTTCGGAGCTTTGAATTGGTGGACCTTTTAAACCAATCTTTCAAATCGTACAGGTCTTCTAACTTGACCACTGATTTAGGTATAGCATTGTGAGTGCTATCTTGCTGTAATTGCCGATCATGTTGATCTTCATCGATTAAATTTGGTGAGTAGATCCTTCAGAAGTAGGTAAGGAAATTTACGATATCAGGATCGTCATTGAATATTCTCCAATTTGTGATGTTGTCAAGAATAGAAGGTCTAAATATTAATTCTATTGAAAATCTATCTGGACTAAAATCTTCTGAAGGAATGAGCTTAGAAGCTACGTTAGGTAAAAGGTCAGCGCTTCCATTCTGGAGTCTGGGAATTGATGAAATATTGAATGCTGTAAAATGCTCAGTCAGATCTTGAACTAAAGATTGATAGTGTTTTAAATGACCTGACAGGCAATGCATAGTATTCTGTACCTGTCTGACTACAATTTCAGAGTCTCCGAAGACTTGGAGATACTTTATGTTTAGCTCGATTGCTTTGTACAACCCTTGAACTAAAGCTTCATATTCTGTTGTATTGTTGGTACAATCAAATTCGAGCCTGCATGTTAGCATGATTTTGTCTCCTTCTGGACTAATGAGCACGCATCCCGCTCCTGCTCCTTTGTTAGATTTAGAACCATCAAAAAAAAAATTCCAAAGCAAAGATTTATTTACAAGTTTATCTAAAAAATTGATACAATTCGAACTATCCGTTTGAGAAAAAATTTCGACTTGGGACAAAACGGAATGTTCTAAATATGGGGACGTATGAGCATTAAAATTTCCAAGAAAAGAATCTATTGAATAATTGCAAAGTATGCTACTGTTATATGCTACTGGTTCATTTTCCCCTTCTAACACTGTTACTATGTACTTCTGATGTAATTCTCGTTCAACTTTTATTTGATTTGGCTTACCATTGTAAGGCAGCCACATATGCGACCAGTCAGTTGAGAAGTATCCATGCAGTTTTTCTGACCAATCCCTGCTAAGAATTAAGCCATAAAATTCAGGGATATCAGCTACTAAAATATCAATCACTTGACATACCTTCGGGTTGGATGACAGCCTTATGGTTACTTGATTTAGTTCGCTGATGACTTCGACTTGAGACCGATCAAGCTGAACTATACGGACAATGGATTTCTGTGGTTGAACGTTTAATTTGGTGCATATGGACTTCGGTAAAATATTCGATGAAGCACCTAAATCCACTAAACAATTATGTACATTTTTGTTAAAAATTTCATAAGTAAGGAGAAAAGGGGGAGTATGAGATCTCGATCTACCTCCAATTAAAGCAATGTCGTTTGGATCAATCTTGTTAGTCGTATTACTTGGAGGCCTTCCCATGTTCTGAGAAGCTTGAGAAATTACAGCGGCAGGCAAAGGTGCAACTGGCACAGCATGTAATTCTTTCATCATTATCTTTTGTTGATGCTTTAGTTTGCTCAATTCATAGAGAGTGATATTTTCCCTAGTCTTTTTCATATCTTCTATGATTTTGTACTCCATTTCATCCGAAACGATTAGTGTTTTAGATGGAGTAGGTGAATTTGTTTGGACTGGGCTAGTTTGAGTCGCTTTAGATGTCGTTTTCTTTGTTGCGACTTTATCCTTTGTTGCAGAGCTTCACTCTTTGGTTTTGGGGTAGTTTGGGGAGGATCAAGCTGATTTCTACTTCGTGTGTTAAATGGGAATACTTCTTGATCTTCCTCTTGTGGGAGGATGAAATCCCACATTCCTTGTAATTCTACTACTTCTTCATCATCGGTTTGCCCTTCAGTGGCAATTTCCTCTTCCTCTTCCTCCGATTCAGCATTTGTTATAGCATTGGGTGGCTTTCAATCCATTGACGGGCTTCTTTTAAAAGCTTTGTAGGGCCTTTTTGAAGAAGTTTCTGCTACTTGCTTTTTTATGTCGACCATTTCATTAGACATGGTCTTAATAAATTTTTGCAATCCCTCCAAATCGAATGGATCTTTTGGTTTTTTTTCTTGGACTCTTCTTTGAAGGTGACCTTCTTAGACTTCTGGTCTTCTAACGTGGATTTCTTCTCTAAGGCTATTATACGTTTCTCTACTGCTATGGCTTCTTTCATGTTTTCAGAAAGGGTTGTTTTATTAGCCCTGTCCACGAAGATTGCTATGTTTGATGGTAATGCAGTGATATACCATTCACATCGCACTTCCTCGCTGGGCTGGGAAGCAGTAGGAATTTTGTTTAGCATCTTATTGAAACGTAGATTGAAATCTTTAATCGGTTCTCTAGATTGTGCCCTAAGGTTGGATAGGTCGTTGCTTAATGTTGTCGTAGACCTGTCGTCACCAAACTTGGTTAGAAATTGGTCTTGGAAGATGTCCCAACTGGTAATAGATCCAGAGGGTAATGAAAGATACCACGATCCGACCGTTCCTTGTAGGGTATAAGGAAACAGTCGAACAACAACATCTTCATTAGTAACCCCGTTGAGGTTGATGAATAGCATAAAGTTGTTTATGTGCTCTTCTGCTAGCATGCCTGCCTCAGGATTGAACTTGGGCAGCCATTTCTCAGGATGGGCCAGTATTTGACTCAAGGGTGCAGGCATTAAGACTGCCCCAGGATTGTTCCATGGAGACTGGGCCATTGCTGAACTGCTAACAGGGGGATTCGCAGAAAATAATCCCTGTGATTGAGAAGATGAGGTGATTATGATCACAGATGATTGAGGAGGAGTTGTAGGGATTCCACATAATGGTTTGCGGTGGTGGAGTAGATGGTTGACTTCGTGGTGGAGAAGTTGAGATGGAAGATGTTGATGAAAGAGTCTCGCTGTCGGACCCTTTAGGTGACTTCCTTTCTCTTTTCCTTTTAGGAAGAGGTAGTTCAGTTGGCCGAATACCGAACTTTTCACTCTTAAGTCTGGTCAGGGGATGAGCAGGGTTATACTGCGAAGTCACGCTGCCCTGAGATTTATCAGATCTTTGAGGGGAAATGGAAAACTGCTGAAGTTTATGAATCAGAGATTCGACTTCAGGAGGTTCAATTACAAATTGATCTGAAATGTCAGGATTTGTAGTAGCGGATGATGCTCTAGCGACTTCTAACTCTGGATGTAAGTGTAATGGAGAAGTCGGAGGAGATGGTGAGGGCGAATTACTCTCAGAATGGTATTTCGATTTGGATTTACTTGCCATTCATAGTTCAGGCCCTCCTTACGTGAGTTATTTTTTTGAAAAACACAACACCCTACTTCATTAACAACTGTCAATAACCCATTAATTCGCATTAAAATACATGACCAAATCTTGGCTAAAGAGTTTTCTCAAACAATGAGCCAGAACCAACTGCGATGGAGGGGTCCCGCGTTTTTTCTTTGCGATGTCGCAGATCGCAGTATCTCAATATCGCAATGTCGCAATATCATCTTGCTGTTTTTATCACAGATCGCAGTATCGCAGTATTGTGGTATCCCAATATCGCAATATCGCAGATCATTATAATTCTTGTGTAATTCTTGTGATATTTGCGATGTGTGATATGCGATATCGCATATCGGCGATGTTTTAAAGTTTTTCAATGTGAGTGTTTGTCTTCAGTATATGCGATGCGATGAAGTTTCGCATCGCAATATCACCTTTTATCGTTTTAACTCTTTAGAAGGTGTATCCTATCATCCTTTGCACGATGCGATATCCTTTAAGGAGTAAATTTAGTTTTCTTCATTATGAAACTTAGGTTTTTTTAGATTTTTGAAGGTATTTTCCTAAGTCCATGATGTTGTAAGAAAATGTAACATTAACTAATTTTTTTGAGGGTCCCCACTTATTTAGTATTATCAATAATACTTCATAAGGAGGGGGGTTGTTGGTGGCCACAACACTCCCTCAAGTAGATTGTAATATGAGGAAAGACTAGGCTAGGGGTCAGGTTCTTGTAGCTCCTATGCTTCCTCTTTCATCTCTGGCTATCCTCCTACCTTTTTCTCATGATTTTGGGTCTCCTGTAGTTGGGACAGTGTCTCCTGTAGGACTGTTTCAGCCTCCTGTAGGTCTAGTTTGGGGTCCTGTAGAATTTACTTCCCCTTCCATGTAGAAGATCTTGGAGTCCCCCTTTCGTAGGTTATGGGTGCCTTGGATGGAGATTCTTTCACCTTGGCAAATGGTGAATCTTCAATGGTAATGGGAACTTTCGAAGAGGGCTGACGTTTGCCTATTTTAATTCTTGTGCTCTTCCTTGCCCTGAAATACACAGAGGTCTTTCTTTTCCTCTTCTGGTTTTGTTTGACTAGTGTACTGAGGGTAGTAAGGGCAGCTGCTACTTCTCTTTCCAGAGTCTCAGGGGACTCTTCTCCTTGCTCTTCTTTCTCTGCCTCCTTTTCTCCCTCTTCTATCTCTTTTTCTGTCTCTTCAAATTTTCCCTCCTCTGTTTCTTTTCCTTCCTCCTTCCTTTCTTGCTATGTTGTGTCACCATTTCCTTCATCTTCTCCTCCTTATTGTTCTTCATCCTCACTACCAGTAGGACTGACATCATAGTTTAATGCCTTTATGTCATCCTCAGCTATCATATTTCGGAAAACTTCCCATGCTATAGGGAGTGTAAAGGTATGGAGGGCTTCCTCTACTAGGATTTTGATTAAGCCATGGTGAGCTACTACCCTGAATTTCTTGCTTGTACCTTAGTGTTGGAGTCAATGAGGGACTAAAGGAGAAAGTAAGGGATACTGAGCTTTGAGGCGCTGGAGTATCCATGCCATACCTCAAGTCACGAAGGATTCTGAAATGATATTCATAGAAAATGTTGTGCCTCCCCTCACAAGAGATGTATTTAATTATTTGGTAGCTAACATCATCCTAGGGATATGGTATACTAGCCCTTCTAGTTCCATTTTTATCTTCAATAGGGATTTCATTATTTTGGAAAAATTTCTTCTTGGCAGCCTGGCCAATTGGTTTCTCATCTTTACCCCAAGGTAGCCCAAGAGCAAGGATAGTGACCCTACTAATGAATTCAGGGGTTATTTCAATGGAGAGGCCTCTAATGGTTACAGTGGCATGTGTTCTTATGTGAGGGACTAGAGAGATAGAAAATTCTTGGGCAATTTCATCATCAAACCCTCTAAATTTCTCAAAGAAATTCATCCAGTTTGCCCTTGTGAATATGTACACCACTTGAGGATGTGCATGGAGCCTAGTGGAGTTAGTGGACTCCTTTCTCATAAACCCTCCTATCATATTGCTTATACTTTTAAAAAAAAACCCAAATATGGAGGTGGAGACAAAGAGTTTTGAGAAAAATAAAAAAAACATAGGAGACTGTGTTTTTTTTTTTAATAACCAAATTCTTTTTATGTATTTTCTTCCCTCCTAAAGACTTGTTTCATATTCAAATTAAGACCACTTCTTTCATATATTGATACTCAACAAGGGGCATGAATGAACCCTACCTCTTCAGTCTAAGATTCATGCCAAAAACTGTGTTTTCTCCCTTCAAAATGGCTCACTGCCCCTCCTGTAGAAGCCCGTTGTCCCTCCTGTAGATTTCCTGTAGGTGCTCCTGTAGAAAATGTCGAGAGAAAAAATATGGAGGAAATCGATGGAGGATAGTGGTTACAAGGTTGTGGGAGGCACAAGAAGACTGTTGTGGCTGAGTTACGAGGAGAAAATGAAGAAAAGGTGGTGAGAATGCATGGGGAGGAGTGCTCATTACCATTTATGGATATTTTCGGTCATGAGTGCTGAGCTAGCAAGGTGTACGTTGGCCATATTCAGACCATTGGTCCCCACCCGCTTGGTCATCATGGCCCCTCCTCGTAATCATCCCTCATTATTGCATCAGAGTTCACACTTCCTCCCACTACCTGTCCTTGGCATCTTATGCTTGAGTTGACAATGCGCACATGTGGGTGACATCTCGGATGAGTGGAGTCAACTAAATGAAAGTGGCCAAGTTAACTGGCCACCTTTCCCTCGTTCAATGTCAACCATCTCGTTGCTTCCGTATGACTCCTAATTACACAAATACAAATAGAGGAGTTACTTAGTTACTTACATGTGATCCGAGTGTATTTGTTGCGAGGTGTTGTGGCTCTCTCTGTTGCATGCCTTCATTCTTCTTCATGCATGTTGTCTCTGCTAGCTAATGCGTGGTTGTGTACGTTTTCAAGTTCTTCTTTTGCTAGAGCTGAGCTACATGTGCCTTTCCAACCTACAAATTTGCACTCTTTTGCTTTTGGTGCTGGACTTCTATGGGATCAGCTACTATAGGAATTCCTACAGGAGCTCCTGTAACTGCTTCTCCCCTCGAAACTTCAACTTTTCCCCGTGCTTGGAGCTTTAGAATAATGCCATAGGTGTCATGAATGATGGAGGATGGTAGGTAAGCTTCAAGTAAGGTTATGGTGCCTTTTCTCCTTCTGTTTTTTGTCTTTTTTTCAAAAAAAAATTTAAAAAAAAAAAAAAACCAAAAAAACCAAAAAACAAAAAAACAAAAAAACTATTTTTCTATGTTTTTTTTTGGACAGGAAAAAAAATAATGATGCTTGGAGGGTGATGGAAGCTTGAAAATGATGGCAAGGAGGTTTGGAGATGGTAGGAGGGATTATAGGTTCCTCATGAAGATTTTTTCCCCTCAAACTTCCTTCTGTAGACACTTTTGGCTCTCTGTAATTCCTACAGGAGCCTCCTGTAGAAAACACAGAGCCTCCTATAGAAAACACAGTTTTGGAAGAACAAGGTACATTTGGGTGAAAGAGATGCCAAAAATGATGGAGGAAAGTGTGGAGAAGAAGAGATGGGTGCTGGTATGAATGTCAGGGTCCCCTTGGCACCTTCTTCTGCTCCCTGTAGTCCTCCTGTAAACTTGCAATGCAATAAAAATTCATTTTTTTTTTCTTTTTGAAAACAATTAGGGCACCTCAGAGAGGTTTTCACCCTAATTTCCTGCCCTGGGTGCCTCCAAGGGAGGTTTTCATCCAGGGATCTTATTATTTTCCTCTTTTTCTTGGCATCACTGGGCCGCCTCAGAAGAGGTTTTCAACCCAATGATGGGACTCAAGTGCCTCATGGAGGTTTTGAGTCCTTATTTTTTTATTTTTTTTATTTTTTCTCCAATGAGTGGGTGAAGTGGAAACTAATACATGCTCCACTACCATCACTGTTTTATTCAAATCTTCAATAAATTCACGCTTGGAGAGGGGTTTCTTGTAAACTTTCAATCGATGTCCATTGACAAGCATGGGGATGACTTCATCATCAATGGTTCTGATCAGAACTGAACCATTGTCATTACATTTCTCCACAGTGTAGGGTCCTAGCCATCTTGTCCTCAGCTTGCCTTTGAAATCTTTGTATCTTGAATCATAGAGTAGTGCCCAATCTCCCTCTTGGAATTGCTTCTCCTTGATATTTTTGTCATTCCATATCTTTCTCTGAAGCTGAACTACCTCTGTATGGAGAAGGGCTTGGAATCTGTATTCATCCAATCCATTGAGCTGAAGTAATCTCTCCTTCTGTGCATGGCTAAGGTCTAGGTCTAGCTGAGCTGCCATCCTTAAGGTAGTGAATTCAAACTTTATTAACAGCAAAGCCTTCTTCCCATAGACCAGTTCATAGGGTGTGAACCTGGTGTTGGTCTTCCATGTTGTGTTGTAGGCCCAAGTGGCCTCAACTAATCTATCCGCCCAGTCTTTTTTGTTGCTGCTCACTACCTTGGTTAGGATCCCTTCCAATGCTCTGTTAGTGACCTCCACTTTCCCGTTGGCTTGTGGATGGTAAGGGGTGGAAGTCTTATGCTTGATCTTATGATGTGTGAGCAGGTCTTCAATCAGGCGGGAAGTGAACTTACTGCCTTGGTCTGTGACCAACTCTCTCGGATACCCAAATTTGTAGAATATGTTTTCTCTCAAAAACTTAGCTACTTTTTCTTCTATCGTTGCTTTGATTTCTTTTGTCTCTACCCACTTTGTCAGGTAGTCATTGCACACAATGATGTACTTCTTCTACTTTGAAGGGGGGTTGATAGGCCCCACAAAGTCCATGCCCCACTTCTCAAATGGCTCAAAGATCACTTGAGGTTGCATGGGAATTTCATCCTTTAGAGTGGGTTTCCCCATCCTCTGACACTAATCACACTGGCTCGCGTATCTCCTCACATCCTGATGAAGAGTGGGCCAGTAGTAGCCTACTTACAATATCTTGAAGGTAGTTCTTTTTGCTGCAAAATGACCTCCACAAGGCCCATCATGATAGGTCAGGAGGATTTCAAAGACTTCCTCCTCCCTAACACATCTTCTCAAGATTTGATATGGGCCAAGTTTGAAGAGATTGCCTCCAATCCAGGTAAAAGGGGCGCTTTTCCTTACTATCCTACTCTTCTCTTTTGAGGACAGGTGTGGTGGGAACTGTGCTGAAACCAAGTAGTTTTCTATATCAACAAACCATGGAAAGAGTACTGATATAGCAAATAGGTTTTCATCTGGCATTTGGTCATCCACCATTCCTTCTTCACCTACAGGAAAATTCACTCTAGACAAAAAGTTAGCAACAACATTCTCTTTACTAGGCTTATCAATAATTGTCAAATCAAACTGCTGCAGTAAAAGCAACCATCTGATAATGTGAGCATTTACATCTAGTTTTTTCATTAAATATCTAACTATAGCATGATCAGTGTGCACAAAGGTTTGATAGCCTGTTATATAATGTCTAAATTTGTTTAAGGAATGCACGACAGCTAGGAGTTCCTTCTCGGTCACTGTATAGTTTAACTCTATCTTTCATAAGTTTTTGCTTATAAAGTATATGGCATAAGGTAACTTTTCATCAATTTGTCCTAAGGCTACTCCTATCACTTGTTTGAAGCATCTGTGTGAATGTGAAAAGGTAGGGCCCAATTTGGGCGTCTGAGAATTGGGGTAGTCACTAGCTTTCTCTTCAAGGTATCTAAGGCTTCTTAACAGTTTTTTGACCATATGAACTCAACATATTTGCCTAGGAGGCCAAAGAAAGGAGAGGCTATCTTGCTGAAGTCTTTAATGAATCTCCTATAATATCCAGCTAATCCTAGGAAACTTATGACATCTCTCACATTTTGAGGAGGTGGGACCCTTTGGATGATGGCAATTTTGTTGGGGTCCACCTGCAATCCTTGTTGAGATATTGCATGACCTAGCACGGTCCCTTTAGTCATCAAGAATTCACATTTTTCTGAACTGAGGAACAGGTTCATCTCAATACACTTATCTAGAACTTTTCCTAGGTTAGATAAAGCTTCTTGAAAGTCAGAGCCATGAGTAAAATCATCTATGTATATTTATACTGCATCATGAACCAGTTCAGAAAATATACTCAATACCGCTCTTTTGAAAGTGGTTGGAGCATTGCACAAACCAAAAGGAATGACTTGGTATGCAAAGGTACCCCAAGGACAAGTGAAAGTGGTCTTATCTTGGTCCTCCAAGCTTATTTGAATTTGATTGTACCCACTAAACCCATCTAGGAAGGAGAAAAAAGTTTTCCCTGCCAGACTGTCTAACACTTGATCTATGAAATGTAAAGGAAAGTGGTCCTTTTTAGTGGCTTTGTTCAAATCCTAATAGTTGACATAGATTCTCCACTTACCATTTTTCTTTGGCACTAGCACTAGAGGAGAGACCCATTCACTGTCAGAAATGGGATAGATGAATCCTGCATCCAACAATTTTTGTAGTTCTTCCTTAACAATATCTTTAAGTGTTGGGTTTATCCTCCTTTGAGGCTACCTAACTGGCTTGAAATCCTCCTTGATGTATATATGATGAGTACATACTAAAGGGTGCACTTCCTTCATCTCCTTATAACTCCAGGCGAAGGCATCTAGATGTTTTCTCAGTAGGCTGCATAGCTCCTTCTCCTGGGAAGTAGATAGGGATGGCTTGATTTTCAATGTTCTTTCTGGGCCAAACTCTATATTTTTGACACATAGAGAAGTAGGGTCGGCCACATAGAAATCCGTTGACGGGTTGTTTTAGGTTTCTCTTACTATGTCTTCTAATGGGGATACACTGGGAGGTGGATTCTGTATCAAATTTTCAGTCACACCATCCTCATCTTCTAGTTTTGCCCTCCATGGAAATTTCTAATGCAAAAAGAGGTGCAGAATAAACTTCATCCTCATCCTCCTCCTTCAACCAGAGAGGTAGATCATGTTCTAGCAGGGTTTTGGCAGGAGGATATAGGGTTAACTGCTTGGAATTGTGCCCATTCTTTATGGTCATGTTCCCAGCTCGGTAGTTGACGTAGGCATTAGCTGTAGCCAACCAGGGTCTTCCCAGAATGAGAGGATACACAATGAGATTTCCCTTTGGCTGGAGAACTAAGAAATCCATAAGGTACTCCCAAGAATCAATGGAGACCATCACATCTTCGACAATCCCCTCAAGGGTCACGGTGGAGCGGTCTGCCAACTATAGCACTATCGTGGTCTTCCTCAAGGAGCCATGGAGGTTAAGTTTGAGCATTGTGTCCTTTGTCATCACATTAATGGCAACTCCTAGATCAATCAAAGTATGTGGGACCATTGTGCCATTGATGTGGACATTAGCTACTGGACTTCCAAGATCCAGATATTTTGGACAGATTATCTACCCCAGCATCAGGTCAGACATTTTTCCTATGACATTGATGGTTGGGGCATCTCTCTTGTGCCTTCCTGGATGCCTAAATCACTTCTCTTTGATCAACCTATTGTAGATAGGCACATCTTTTATGGCTTGGAGAAGTGGTATCTTTACACATAAATGTTTCAATTCTCCCAGGAGTTCAGTCTCTTCTGGGGTAGGCTGGATTGTCATGGATGGTCTCTCAAGAACGGGTGGATTTTCTTTAGGTTCGCTTTCCTCTTTATCTTCCTCAACCTCCATGGGTGGAGGTTGGCTATCTGGGAGAAATTTCCCAAATCTCAAGTTAATTTCTTGAATCTCCATAGCATAAGTTGGGCATGATGGTTCCCCACTATACATGTGTTGAGTCTGTGTGTTGTTTATGTTCAGATTTAGCTGGGTAGGCATTTGGGGTTGCCTTGGTGGAGCAGAAGGTAATGGTTGTGGTTGGGCAGGTGGTGGAGGTAGAAGATTGGGAAGAGAGTTGTATTGGGGCCTCCACCCCTGATGAGGTGAATTCCACTGAGGTTGCAGCTGAGCATAGGTTTGAAATGAATGAGTGGCTGGTTGGGCATGATATTAAGATGTGAAGGACCAAGGATTTGGTGTGGACCAGGAAGGATGAGCAGGTGGGCCCCAATAAGGTATGGAGGGGACTTGTTTATGGTTGTAGTATGCCTGAGATGTCCCTTGCATCCCCTGCTGGTATGTTCTAGGTCCATACGGCCTCCTTTGGTTTATGTAATAGATCTTTTTAGTGACTCCTTCGGCCCCTTGGTATACAACTGTAAGTCCAGGAAAGGAAGGGCACTTGTCTGTAGAATGATTTTCTTACAGACTAAACAAACCTCTATAGAGTTCAATGGGCATTCATTCCTAGGATGCCTCCTAGTGCATCTAGGGCAAAACATAGCCAAAGCCCTCTTTACTTCCTCTTGTTTTATTTTGATATGTAAGATATCCATTTGCATGGCAAAAGTCTGCAGCATCTCACTCTTGAAGTCTTCCAGCATGCTTTCAATTTCCCCTTTAATGGATGAATTGGAAGAAGAGGTACTAGCTATAGGTTGACTCCCCCTACCTTTCTTTTTGGCTGCTCTAGAATGGTTTCTAAAAATAGTCTTTATGTCCTCATAGGATAGTTTGTAAATGTCTCCCTCAGCCAGTAAATGGAGGATGTCTAAAAGGTCTTACGGGATTCCCCTGAGCAGGACCAACTTTAGAGATTCAGGGTCAACTGTACACTCGGTCCTTTTGTAATTAAGCTGGAACCTCTCTTCATAGTCTTCTAGGGACTCATCACTTCTCATGGTCATTCGGAACATTCCTTCTTTAGTATCTTTTGACGTACAGTAGTCTCGATACAAGTTGTTAAAGGCCTGCTACATCTGAGCCCAAGTTTTGATGCTATTTCCAGGTAATCCCATGAACCAACACAGTGCTACGTCCTTGAGAGTAGAAGGGAACAATTTCAACTTTTGCTCATCTTCTGCATAGTCATAAGTTTGACAGATGATAGCAAACTCGAACAATAAGGTATCAAGACCTTCTGCAGTCAGACCATGGAACTGAGGTAGGGCTGAAGGGCTTATATTCTTCCTTTTGGTGTCCCCATTGGTCTCTCGAATGGGAAAGGTACCCTCTATTCTCTCCATTTCCCCTAATATTTCTGTTTTCAACCATTTACTTTTGAGGAATGTTTTCTTCTTCTCTTCTTCCCTTATAGGTTCTTCAAATATCTTTGGTTGTTCACCTAAGGGTTCTTCTTGATCGCATCCACTAAAGAAGAGAGAAGGTTGCCTGTGTCAAGCAGTGAAGGTGTTGGGCAGAAATTTTCTTGAGTTATCTCTATTTCTACGAGGCATGAAAGGAAATCTTTTTGGTTTTTTTTTTTTCTTTTTCCCCACACTGATAGTACCTGTTGAAACTAAGATTGTGATTGAAAAAAACAAATTGCAACTAGCTGAAATGAACTTGTCGAATGGAAATTTGCAGAATTGAAAAGGAAAGCAAGGAAACGTAGAACTGAAAGAAAGGAAATGACTAGTCTACTTTTGCTGAAATGGAATTTGCAGAATTGGAAGGGAAAGCAAGGAAATGCAAAACTGAAAGAAAAGAAATGACTAGTCTACTTTTGTTGAAATAAACTACTAGCAAAATGTTGCAAGAAAAAATAGAAGAAAGCAGTAATCACAAAATACTTTGACACTTCCCCAACAACAGTGCCAAAACGTGGTGAGTGCTAGTATTGTAGCAAGGATGCTGCAATTCCTGGGCTTCCAACTTTACTTTTATAAACCCGGTAGTTCTTAACAAACTTGGAAGCGTTGGTGCTATATGCACAAGTACTAGTTCTCACTGTAGGTTGTCACTTGGTCAGTCAGCACAAGATCACTAGGAGCTCAAGCCAACTTCTATAGATCTCAGAAGAAGCTCTATGTGTGATGAAAGAAAGAAATATTACTCTACAGAAGCTATTCTAATTGCAGAAAGGGAAAATATTGTAATGTAAAGCAAGACCTAGTAAACCCTAATTAACAAGATAATTCTACTTTTGCCAAAATCATTATGAAAACCATGAAAGAAATGTCATTACCTACTCAAGAAAGTAAACAACGTCTAACCATGCTATTTCTAGAAGTAAATAAGCAAAAAAAATATTTTTGGATTTTTATGTGTTTTTATGTGAAATTGACATGCATCTAATTTATTGTGTGTGAGTGTGGCAAGGAACAGGTGGCGTTGGAGGGTGGTTTTGGAGCTTGGGAGGGTGGAAGATGGCGTGGATGGGTCCTAAGAGGTCTTAGGTGGAATTTTGGAGGCTTTTCCCAAACTCGATCTTCCAAAGAAAACCTATAGGAAAAACTACAAGAGGAAACAGGGAAACTACAGGAGGAAAACATGGAAACTACAGGAGGCCTACAAGAGGAGGCTGAGAGTAATTTCCGCTATTTTGAGGGTGTGAGAGTGGGTGGAAAAGATGGATGAAGGTTGGAATGAGGTGTTAGGGCACCTAAGGTCTACCATGAATCACCATGAGAGAGAAAGATGATTGGGTTTGCTCAAGGAGAGAGGAAGAAGTTCTATGGAAAAAATGAAGGAAACTAGGGAAAAATTGAGGTGAGGTTTAGGAGACCTATAGGGCATGGATCAGATGGAGGTCATGTTTGTTGATAAGCTGGTCTACTGCTGGAAGAGATCTGCTGCAAAGGAACTGACAGTCAACCAAGAAAATCAAGCAACAAATGAAATGAGTGCATTTAGGAAAAACAGAGTTTTGCATTAAAATGGCCTAAACTATGATCTATGAAAGGAACTGCTGAGAAATTTTGTAGGAAAGAAAAGCATGAAAGAGGACTATTGCAAATCAGGAAATTAACATGATACAGGAGATCTAAAGCAAAGCAAAACTGGACTATTAACCTACTAAAGAGCTGCAACCACTAGAAGTCCTATGAATGAGGAAAATATGTGTTTTTGGGGCAAGCAAGAGAGTCTTTGCCTCAAATCATATTCCCAAAGGGAGGAAGAAAAGCCAAGGCACTATTTCTAGCCCTTTGAAACTTTTTTGATCACTGCTTAACCTGCTACAGAAAGCACAAATGGAAGCAAACTACTAAATCATCAAAAGAAACCTATTCTTAACCATAAAAGAAATACATCTAATAGCAAATGAATCTACAAACTAAAGTAAAGCGTACAAATACAAGTAAAAAGAAGCTTGGATTCTTGGATTGGGCCCTAACCCAAGAGCTTTAGCCCTCTGAGGTAACTCAGTGCTAGCTCAAAAAGGATTCCATCTTCATTATCAAAAAGTAGCAAGATTACATGAAACTGTCACAAAATAATAAGCTTGAAATTTGAGCAGAGTTTACATAAGAAAAAAATCTGACCCTAGTGAGGCCCTAGGCCTCTCTACTTATACATCTAAAGCTACCAACAACTTCCTTAAAATCAGGGAGGCTTGGCTCCCAAAACTCGAGATAACTCTCAATCATCTTCTACTTGCTCGGTTACCTTCTAGTGCATGATTCGACTACTTGTACTCCGAGCTGAATGAAGGGGAATTCGAAGTGAGGAGTAATAAATGGTGGGGGTTCCCTCCTATAAGTACTCTCCTCTATCTCCTTTGAGTTATTGCTGCCATTTGACCACTGGATCCTTGACTTTAACCTCGAAATCCCTCAATAATTTGCATTAAATACATGTTAGACCACATGGAATCATAACTAACTCAAATCATTCTATAAGCATAAATATAATCATAAAATAATACAATAAGATAATAGAATGGTTGATTTGACTAGGTTAGGAGGTAAAATGAGCCCATATAATTACCCATTTATGAGGCTCATCAGTTTCTTAGAGAGTCTAAGGCATGTCATGATGGATAACGAATGAAGTCTTGGAAGTCTTAGCGCAGATAAGTGGGTCAGATAGGAGATAAAGGCTCTATAGCTGAGTGCACAAAGGCCTAGGTAGAGTCTGCAAATGAGTGCACGAACCCCTGTAGTTGAGTGCGTATGGTAGTTTTGATTCTTTAAACCTAAACTGAATATCAATAAAGAAGATTATTGAAGAATTCATGTGTATATCTGTGTATTTCTATTTACTTTTGTTTACCATATATGTTGTGGATGGTTAGTGTGTTTATGAAATATTGATCTAATGATGCGTGATTCACTTGAATAAATCTTAATAAATGTACATAATGCATGTTAAGTACTTTTTCGAAGATTGAGATAAAATCAGTTATGTTTATCCTTAAAGTAGATATGCACAAGTTGTGATCTAGGGTTGTTTTCTAGTGCACGTAAGTGGATGAATAGACTGTTAAGGGTCTGAAAATACCAATCGTGGACCTTTGCAAAGGTCTGAAGGTTGTTTTAGCAAATTTGATTTACCGAGCCCTAAGGGCTTATAGATCTACGCGAAGGCAGATCTAGGGTACTAAAAGACATCACATTGATCTCTGGATGCAGAAACTTGGTTCCATCATCCCCCCATACTGCTTCGGGTGAGACTGCAGCCTTTGCTACGTAGGTTGTTGCTGAAAGGGACAATAGTGTAGGGTTTTGTTGGTTGGCATAACTAACTTTGAACCTGGATCAAGACCCCCTTAGCCAACAAATGGTTTGGTTGTCAGGACTAGGATCTGCTTGAAGGAGATGTGTGATGTCACATCACTAGAACTCGACGAAGAAATAAATTGAAAAGTGGTTGGATAGAAAATTTCACGAATTCATGGTGCAGGAAAACAAGAACCTGCACCTGTCAAAGGAGAAATGGTTGGATAGGTATTTGTATACAAATATACATGAAATTTTCTTCTACACCTTCTCGATCGAATTATACGAGTGGTTAGCCAAATTGGAAAACAATCAAGGGAGGTGGAAGCTTTACGGTCCAATAGTGTGGACTCCGGAACTAGTACGACAATTAGAAGCCTTTGAAGACAAAATCGTGATGGTTGTCGTTCACTGGCTTGATCGAATTATAGGAGGATTTGTTACAGAATTCGTAGTGGATACCTCAATTAGCTACAAAGAAGTGGAGCAGTGATTTTTTAAAGGACCGTGAGGTAAGTATTTAAGATCTTTGAATACCTGGATTAATATGTTTTTGTGTGAAAAATGGGTTACGCCATTTGCTTGATGTTCGAAGCTATGCGAAGTGGAAAACTCTTCAGAGATCGAGAGAGATTAGATCTTGAATATAGCCCATTGATTGGACCTCCTTCAAGTGACAATGAGGGAGCGGTACAAGCCTCACCGCAGAGTGATGTTCAGCTGATAAGACAGGGTTTTCCGCAGACACATCATCCATCCACTCCACCTCCACTGCATACACCTTCGCCCACACCTCCACCACCGCCACCGTCATTCAACATGTCGAACACAATGAATTTGCCAATTTTCAAGGGCATAGGGAGTGAAGACACAGAGCAGTTATAGTTTGTTGTGAATGTTGTGTGGACAGTGCAACAAATTACTGATGATAATATAAAGAAGGCACGATTGGTTACCATTCTGCAGGATCGTGCACTAACTTGGTATATTAAGTATTGCTCTGATAATCCTCTAGAAATGCTAGCAGAGACTAAGGTTGCTTTGAACAAAGACTTTAGTAAGCCTAAGTCTGACTCGCAGTCAGTAGTTGGATTTAAGGAGATCATGGTGTGGGTTGATGAGATGCCTTGGGAGTTATATCAAAGGCTGAAATGCATAATTCGAGAAGCTAATATGTAGCTCACAGATGATCAGCACCGCGAGTGGTTTATAGCTTCGCTTCTGCTCCACCTAAGGATTGTTCTAACACAACAGAAGATAGAAACTCAGGTAGAAGCCATGGAAATCGCGATGAGGTTGCATGTGACGCCTATTCAGGATGTGACCTTGGGGGTATAGAAAATTCACTCTCAGTTAAAGAGTCTCTCCTTGGAATTATAGAGCTTGAGGAAAGTCAAGGAGACTAAACTAGAGGTGCGCGCGGAAGTATGGTGTCTGAAGTGTAAAGGCCAGGGGCATGATAAAGACCACTGCCCCGTCTTCGAAAATTATATTACAGGAGGGGGACCAATTCCCCTGAGGCCAGAAGCTCCAGTAGGAGCAAGCGTGGGGGCCACGCTATGGTGCACTATTTGTCAAGTCGTTGGACAACATGCAACAGATAACTATCATTTTCTTCAAAAGTTTCAGACACCATAGCATTTTCTCTCTAACTTTTGCAAATCAATGGGCCACGATGAGAGTCATTTTCACGGCTATGAGTTGATGATGGAAAGAACACCTATCTATCGAATGCAAGAAGAAACTCAACCTCCAGAGCAGGGAACCCGAGGAGTGTGCGGATGATATCAAGGATGAGGACGAGGCGAGGAGGAGGAGGGCCTAGTAGAGGTTGAGGTTAGGTTATTTGTTACAACTGCGGAACACTGGGGCACTACGGGCGGGAGTGTTAGAATCAGACAGGCCTGTCATGTCAATATTGTAGCTAGTTTGACCACACTATAGAAGAATGCCTAGTGCTAATAGCTAAGATGCAGGAGAAAAAGGTGCAAATTTAGCAACCTATGCAGAACTTACAGATGATGAGAGCTGAGCCTCGTGAGGAGGACCATAGTGTGAATATAATGTTGAGAAGTGGGACAACCACTAGTGACGATAAATGAAAATAGCCTGAAGAGGACGGATGGGTCCGTAAGGCCCCAGAAAAGGAAGTTGTTTTTGATTTGGTGCATGCTAAGGAAACTTTTATGGAAGCCAAGAAAAGCTTCATTGAGGCTTCGACCTTAGGAAGCCAGAACAAAGTGCAAGAAACCAGTGTGCCTACAAAGGTTGATCCCTCTGTCCTTACCATGTTCATGGATACCTGCATGAAACTTTTGCGCGATAGTAAAGCTGTGAAGGTCTGCAGGAGTTAATAAACAAATGTGTTAGCAAAGAAAAGGCCCTTGACGGACACCGCATAGTTAGAAAAATTGGTAAACATAATCCTCGAATAGGGCACGAGATGAGGCTCACCACGCAAATAGGATATTATGAGATGGACCAGGTCATCTTGGACCTGGGGTTCGATGCGAAATTTTTCCCAAAACAAACATGGGAAAGAATGAGAAGACC
This sequence comes from Pinus taeda, assembly GCA_000404065.3. Taxonomy (NCBI): domain Eukaryota; kingdom Viridiplantae; phylum Streptophyta; class Pinopsida; order Pinales; family Pinaceae; genus Pinus; species Pinus taeda. The sequence continues at coordinate 180,004 of APFE031089845.1, read as the reverse complement.
TATGCTACAGTGGTCTCTGATTCAGCTCATGATGGCAAACTAGAAAAATATCATTCCGATCGAACGACTATATGGAGTAATAGTTTATATATAAGGCATGAGCGTGATGGCTAACTTTGAAGTGATAGAGATCATTGATGACAGAAATCCATACCCCGCACTCCTCAGAATTGACTGGGCCATTGACATAAATGGATTCATCGAATTGAATAAGAGGAAATTTCATTTGAAAAGAAATCACTTCAAGTTGTAGTGTCGTTGGACCATGCAGAAGGGGTGCACTACACTGAATCGGTCCACAATTATGAAGAAACTGAAGATGAGTTGGATCATATTTACAAGATAATAGCGTGAGATAAGGACTGGATCAATCCAATGGCAGATGGAAGGATCGCATGGGATCATGAGAGTTCCTGCACCTCTGATTCAGATGAAGAGTTGGAGCATTGGTAGAATCGGTTGCATGAAGTATCACGCTGCAATGCAATATGATGACTAAATTGTTGCGATGCATTTCGTCGAAGGTAAGGAACTTACCTTACTATGATGGTTTAACTGATGTGAATAAGTTTTTGGATGCATTTGAACGTGAATTCCCTAAGCATCACCACTTCCAAGCATAGATTTGGCACTGCATGCTACGCCAGCACGATGGTGGGGTATGCACAAGGATAGCTTTGATGGATGGTGGGAGTATAGAACGATGATGAGGTTTCACTTTTTCTATTCTAGCATTCAATTGAATGAGAAATATGATGGGGGAGATGATTCGTGAGATAATCTAGCGAAGTAGACTAAATCTTATGGAACAGAGCCATAGCCAGAATGGGTACACTTATTTTGCCATACTTTGGATACAATCCCCATGAACTAGTATTTGGAAACAGAGCTTTGCAATGGCACCACAAAGTGGGATATATTGAGGGAAGGATTCTTATTTACCTTCAGTTTTGAAGATGGCTTCATGAGCATCGATGAAGACTTACAAGATATTAAGACAGTGATCTTTAGAATGCCGCAAGAACCTATGGAATGGGTCCAGCCAGATTGGGGAATCCAGCTGCGCCATGCACTGGAATGCTATAATGTAATTGTTGAGGAGGAGGATGAAGATCCAAGAAATATCAATATTCCATAGGCAAAAGGGCATCACCAAGTTGAGGGCCCACAAATAGACAACTTGGACATCACCGCGCCATTGAAAACAAAGCAAGTAAACATTGGGAATGAAGTAGAACCGAAGTTTGAAAAGATTAGAGATTACTAGGATGATGCTACTGTAGACAAAGTTGTTGAGATACTCCGTGAATATTAGGACCTATTTCCTACCAAATTTTCGTATTTGAAGGGCATAGTAGGAGACTTGGACATTATGAAAATCACTTTGAAGCCAGACACGAAGCCTGTTAAATAGAGGTTGTATCGCCTTAATCCTAAATGCAAGGAAAAGGTTCGCGTAGAGTTGGATAAGATGCTAGAAGCAGGCATTATAGAACCAATTGTAGAATCTGATTGGGTAAGCCCGATGGTGGTTTAGGAGAAGAAACAAAAGGGTGAAATAAGGATTTGCGTGTACTTGTGAAATCTTAATGATGCATGTGTCCATGATCCATTTTTGACACTGTTTATTGATGAGGTATTAGACAATACCTACTCGTTCATTGATGGGTTTTTGGGATATCACGAGATTAAAATCACGCCTAAGGATAGGAGAAAAATGACCTTCGCGAAGGAATGGGGATGTTTTCAATACACTATGATGCCATTTGGACTCAAGAATGTGCCTGCTATATTTTCTCACGTAGTCATCATGACATTGAAGGAGTTTATTCATAAGTTCTTGGAAGTGTACTTTGATGACTGGACAGTGTTCGGACTAGTAAATTTCCATGTAGCAAGTTTGTGCTTGATGTTGAATACGTGTCGCAGATACCAAATCATGCTGAATTTGAAGAAATGCATATTTTGTGTTCCCTTTGGAATCCTGCTGGGTCATGTGGTGTGCAAGCAAGGGTTGATGGTGGACCCTACCAAGATTGCGGTGATAGTGAATCTGGAGGCCCCAAGGAACGTAAAACAGTTGCATTCAACGTTGGGACATACGGGATATTACAGTAAATTTGTCAAGGCATGTGCTCAGATTACCACACCTATGGAGAATCTGCTGAAGAAGGATGCAACATTCTGTTGGAATGAAGAATGCTAGCGCAACTTAGATGTTTTGAAAGAAAAGATGGTCATCGCGCCGATCTTGGTATTCCCGGATTGGAAGAAGGAATTTCACGTACACGTTGATGCCTCTTGCATTGCATTGGGTGCAATGTTAACACAAACCGATGAAGGAGAAATGGACCACCCTATAGCCTTCACCAGTTGGAAATTATCGAAGGCAGAGAAGAATTACTTAACCACGGAGTGCGAAGGATTGGCCATTGTGTACGCATTGTAGAATTTCAGGCACTATCTATTAGGAGGGCATTTAAAGATGTACATGGATCATTCTGCCTTGAAATACCTAGTCAATAAGCTTGTGTTGGGGGGTAATATTTTTCGATGGTTACTACTATTTTAGGAGTATGAATTTGAGGTCATTGTGAAGCCGGGGAGGTTGAATGCAGGTGCTAACCATCTGTCATGGATCGAGACATGAGAGGATCCTAATAATTTAGAGGAAGGGTTGTCGAATGTGCAGCTCTTTGCGGTGTGCATAACAGATAATCATTTTGTAGATATCATTCATTTCTTGACTATGGAGATGGCACCAGAAGGGTATGCAAGTCAGCAAAAGAAGGACCTAGTAGTGCACGTGGTAGAAATTTCAATGATTACGGGACATCTGTATAAGATGGGTGCTGATGAAAAATTGTAAATATATGTGACCGATTTTGAGAGAAATAGAATTCTCACTGAAGCTCATGGAGGGGCTGTGGGAGGACGTTATGCAGGAAAAGCGACTACGTAGAAAATCTTGTGCGCAGGTCTATAGTGACCAACTCTGCACAAGGATTCTAAAGTGTATTGTAAGGCATGCGATGTGTGTCAGTGAATGTGCAGACCATCACGAAGGGATGAATTGTCATTACAAACTCAAGTATCATTGTAGCCATTTGAAAAGTGGATGATTGATTTTGTTGGGCCAATTCAACCCCCAGGAAAGAAGACAGGTGTGTGCTACATCATAACCGCGACAAAGTATCTAACCAGATGGGAAGAGGTAGAGCCGGTTAAGGACTGTAAAGGGGCTACATCAACAAATTTTTTGTTTGAGTATATCTTAACTAGATTTGGTTGCCCGAAAGTATTGATGAGCGATCGAGGTAAGCGCTTTCTGAATGAAACAATTAGCGGGTTAACAGAGGAACTCAAAGTCTACCATCAGAATAGTACACTGTATCACCCACAGGCAAATGGAATTGTTGAGGCCTTCAACAAGATTTGGGAGAACACACTCACGAAGATCTGCAACGAGCGGAAAAATGATTGGGATGTGCACGTACCTACAGTAATATGGGCTTATAGGATTACTTGCAAGAAGTTGACAGGACAAACACCATTTAGATTGGTCTATGGCATAGAAGTTGTGCTGCCTATAGAATATATTACATAGAGTAGCTCTCACAGGTATGACAGATCGTGAAGCCCTAGAGGAATGGATCATGTAGTTGATGGAGCTTGAAGAGGACCAATTCTTGGCTGGATTCCATCAGCAAGTACAGAAGGAACGTGAAAAATCATGGCGCGATCGACACATCAAGCTTCGTACATTTAAGGTAAACGATCTGGTCTTGTTATATGATAGTAAGTTTACTAAATTTCTGGGTAAATTTCAGATGCATTGGCTAGGGCCATTTATTATCAAAGAAATTAAAGATGGAGGCACAATTCAACTCGTGAAGCTAAATGGAGAAACTTTTTCGGGAAGAGTGAATGGGAGCCGATTGAAGCTATAGACATGGGATCCTACGTAATGACTATATGGTGGTAGGACAATCTTAGTGCTACGGGCAGTTGCAAGGGAGCGCGGGACTATAAACTACACTTCCAGGGTCGAAGGACTACGCAGCAGGCGGGTTGCTCGGAAAATGGTGAAGTTGCAACATATGAAGTTGCACACATGAAGCTGCGTTATGGAGGGAGGTGTCACGAAGCACAGCAGAAAAGTGATTGTTGGAGTAACTATTCATGAATTGACAGCCAGAAGACAATTAAGAGGAGCAGGCTAGCGGCATTTAAGTCAAAAATATTTCAAGATCCGCCACGAAAACAACATTAATTGTCATAATTTGGGGGGAACAGTTGGATTTGAATCCAAAACCCCCTATAAATTATGCGTTCTGGTCCAATAGAGAATACTTTTCACCCTTGGAGTTTTTTCTAAAATTTGTTGTCTATAGCTTATGATCCGAGCATTTTGGGGGGAATTCTTCACCCACACAAACGTTTCCCTGGAATCCCGTGAGATATTTATGGAGAGGATGACTGCCACAAACCCTATTAAGGCTTTGAGTTTAGAAGTAGTTGTATCCGATGCCCCAAGACATGAAGCGTCTAGTGTTGAATCTACACCTGTGGTACCCACGGCACCGAGGTCACCAAGGCCAAAAAAATCCATGGCAAAAGAAAAGAAACCTATCGCAAAGGAGAAGTAGAAAAATCCAGTGCAGATATGGGCTACCTCGAGGAAGCATACTACAACACCAACCCAGAAGAAAATAAATAGCCAGCAAAAGATAAGTAGAATGTTGTAGACCTAGAGGCGGAAGAAGGCCAAAGAACGGAGGATATCGACGCTAAAGACGTAGAGCCCATAACAAATCTCCTTAAGTATATCCCTCTGAGAAAGTGGAAGGCAAAGATCACCAAAGACCCTAACTCAGAGAAATTCACCATCTCCACACCCCTACTACCTGAGCATGTGTCTTTTGAAGGTCCATGGCATGTGCAAATCCAGTTATTGAAGATGGAGGACTGGGACCTAGCGGATTATGCTAAGTTCCCACACCTAGCGACAGATAATTTCATGAAGCACGTGTATTATGAAGAAACGAGTGTGATAGTACTGGAAATGGAGGAATGGTTCTGCGATGTTGCGCAATCTGGGTTGCTCAACTCGCTTTGGGTGCCACATTACCATTGCACCCCCATTAACACAATTTTCATATGCCAGCTTCTCACTCTAGTGCATGATGGGTTTTTATGGTTAGGAGGGCATATACCCATCATAGATATGCTTATTCATGGGATTACACACATGCCGCATGAAGGTTTGAACCCGGCCAAGGAGTTTGGCGGAAAGACAAGGGAGAAGGAGCTTGTTGAGCATATGAAGAAATATTATGAACTTGTAAATAAGTTGCGCGGGTACTCAATTTCGTTTATCTCAGACCCCACAATTCAGTTGGCCGCGCAGATATTGGCAGGAAAGGTGATGAGGAAGTGTCACACAGATGAAGTTATAGCACCCGTAGTGTCCCTAACTACTCAATACATGAAGGGAATCTTGTTCAACTGGTCTAGATACCTATGTCGGGAATTCCTCGCGAATTTCCGCGAGGCCCAGGACGATACCAAGTTGTTTCATTACGCTTGGTTACTGCTCTCAATTGTATTGGTTGCACGGGAACTCCTAGAGGATAGCTAGTTTCCTTCATTGGAAGAAGGATTACCAAAGGATAGCCAGTTTCCTCCGCTGGAAGAAGGATTACCGAAGGCAACACAGTTTGCCTCCTTGTGGGCTACAAAGGACCTTGTGCAGATCACAGAAACAAAACTATTTTGGGTCTTGATTGAATCGAATCTTTGCATGGCAATTAATGAGCGCCCAAGGTTGTCACCATCCTTGTCCATGCAGTTGTCAGCCTACACAACCTTCAAGGCTGACTTTCATCAAGTATATATCTAGGGGTGGAAGGATCCAACACAGAAGTGGCATGATTTGTCATACTTGGTGACAGAGACCGATGTGCAGGAGGCAGTGGCATGCTAGCCAATCGAGTGGCGTTCCCCTTCAGATCTAATTGTTGGGACAAGCATAGGTGTAGAGAGTGCAGCCACAAAGAAAAGGAATGAGGCAGCTAAGTAGGCTACATAGAACTTGGCTATGTAGAAAAAGAAGGATGTTACAGAGAAGGCTCGCGTTGAGAAGTAACATGCTATCAAGGAAAAGGTAGAATAGGAGCAACACAAGACCCAGAAAGGTGACAATTCATCTTCACCAGAAACATAGACAGAAACAAGATAAGGTGGTGGAGGTGAGGAAGGGCAGTGCACCCCCTTCATTCTGAAAATACGTGAGCTCGAACAACAAGGTCGATCATGGAAGAAGCAGAAATCTTAGAAAACACAGGTTGATCCAATGGTGCTCACAGAAAGCGATCTAGATGAGATAAATGCTAAAGTCAAGGATGTCGCCACAGAAGTATTGTACCAGTTGGAACAGCAGTACATACAAACATTGGGATGAGTCCAGAAGGATCTTTGAGAGTTCTAGCTCCAAGCAACCAAAATCCAAGTAGATCTTGGGAAAGTGAGTGGTGCAACAGGAAGTTTGGCACAAGGTCAAATTATAGGCACAAATATAATTCTATGGTCATCGCAGGATGTATGAGTCTTCCCCTTGCCTACAGGTTCAGTCTGCACCGACACCGAGGAGTAGCATGCCCTCCTTTATAGAGTCCAAAAGATGGACCTGAACCTTGTCACGATGGAACTGAAGTCATTGCATGCACTATTACAAGACGTCATGGAGGAACTTCACATCCGGGAATAGCAAGTACTTAGCGCTGTTAGTGAAATCAAGGTTAATAATCAATAGTTTTTTGTCGAGAAGACGCGGGTTCTATAGGAAAAGGAGGAACTCTAGGCGCATAGTTCATGGCTGGAGTCAGCAGTTGTTGGGGCATGCAGAACAATGCTTGAGCTTCATATTCCCTAGGACACACAACCAAAAGCGAAGATCAAAAAATTAGTTGTTGGTGTGCACGAGGACAAAGCTGAGGTTAATTGACTTCAATTTGAACTCAACTTGAAGATCACCGAGCTGCAATTAAAGATGCAGCCCATGACTCTGCCGGAGGTTTAGGAATAGTGCGGAGCTACAATCAAGGAAGGACTGGCTACTCTGAATGCCACAATTGCAGACTGCACAACAGTATTTAAGTAAGCCATGGAGTTGGTCACCAATCTACAGGAGGACCAAAACCTACAGTCACTGAATACAGAAATCAAGGAGTTGTAGCGGCAGTATGATGAGGTTAGGGCAACGGCACACTCAATCACACCAGTACAATGCCTTGCAAAATTACAGGAGGGGAAGTAGCTCCTAGTGTAGGTAGAGGTGGCACGGAAGAAGGAGACCTTGCTAAAGGCCAAGCTAGAGCCATGGTTGGAAGAATCTTATTAAATAATGACAACCATCTAGGATAAGCTGAAGGGCTTGCAGCAAACACATCATGCAATGAGGTTGGCTACAGAAGGACCAGCTACAAAGAAGCTAGTTGAGGAGGTCAAGTAGGTAGCCACTCAGAGTGATGCCGAAGTTGTTATAGTTTAGGTGGAGTTGGGGGATCTTCGTAGCAAGATTACAGCACCAGCCGAATGACTCGAGGCTGAGTCACAATCTTTGTGTTGGGGACGTATTGGGATGGGGTCCCCTGGGTCAGTTTTGGGGTTACAATAACCCAAGTTTGATGTAATTGTTGTAAGTAATGTAAAGTATCCACAATTTTTGGATGCAGAGCACGTAGATGGTTAGGAGTCAAAGGGATTTTAGCCCCTTGTTTATGTAAAAGTTGAGTCAGTTTAGATATCCACCCATGGTCTGCGGACCATGGGATTATATGTAAAAAACTATAAATAGGTGTGTCTTAGAGAGTCTAAGGCATGTCATTATGGATAATGAATGAAGTCTTGGAAGTCTTAGTGCATAGCAGTGGGTCAGATAGGAGAGAAAGGCCCTATAGCTGAGCGCGCATAGGCCGAGGTAGAGTCCGCAGCTAAGTGTGTGGACCCCTGCAGCTGAGTGCACGGACCCTTGTAGCTAAGTGCACAAGGTAGTTTTGAGTCTATAAACCTGAACTGAAGATCAATAAAAAAATATTATTGAAGAATTCCTATGTATATCTGTTTATTTATGTTTACTTCTATTTACGATATATGTTGTGGATGGTTAGTGTGTTTATGAAATATTGATCTAATGATGTGTGATTCACTTGAATAAGTCTTAATAAATGTACGCAATGCATGTTACGTACTTTCGCAAAGACTAGGATAAAATTGGTTATGTTTATACTTAAAGTAGATCTACGTGAGTTCTAATCTAGGGTTGTTTTCTAGTGCGCATAAGTGGATGAATAGACTGTTAAGGGTCTGCAAAGACTAATCATGGACCTTCGTGAAGGTTCAAAGGATGTTTTAATAAAGTTGCAATACCGAGCCCTAAGGGCTTATAGATCTACATGAAGGAAGATCTAGGGCACTAAAAGACATCACACTAATCTCTAGATGCGGAAACGTGGTTCCAGCATCCCCCCATACTGCTTTGAGAGAGACTGCAGCCTACACTAAGAAGGTTGTTACCTAAAGGGCCAATAGTGTATGGTTTTGTTGGTTAGCACAACTAACTCTGAACCAGTGTCAGGACCCCCTAAGCCAACACTTCTAGAGGCCTCAAATCTGCAGATGTAGAGGACTTTAACCTTATGAAAGAAAGTGGATATAAATCCCTGCATTTTCAAAACATGTTGTCAACTTCAAGACTCGCCCTACTACAAGTAAATTTCATCATTTAAGAATGGATATGGATAATTCCAACATTTGAAAATAAACTAAGTATCAACTATGATGTTTTTTATGGAGTGTCGAAGGGAAATCCAGGGGTGGCTATAGTGGGAGGGGGAATTTTTTTGCCTGAAGGAACAACCATAGATTAGTTATGCTTGGGGATTGGGTACTTTGACTAATAGCTAGGATGAATTTCTGACTCTTTGAAAAGGATTGGAACTCGTCATCAACACTGGCATAAGGAGAATGATTGTCTTAGGGGAAATGATGATTGTCATAAGGAAAGTCTACAAATTAAACTCTGAGAGAGGTCCTCCTAATTCTACAATTATGAATAGGATTGTTTTGTAGCGAAAGAAATTCAAGGAGATTTATTTTAATCACATATATATGCATCTAAAATTGGATGCAAACAAACTTTCCAATCAAGGGGAAACCTTGAGGCAAGGAATATTGGAAATAATCCAAGTCTATAGAATTATCTCTCCTCTCCCATGAGGATCATTTATTTGATATCATTTGAATAGGTTGGCCAATTTGGGCACTTATTGAACTACAAGTGATGTAATGGGTTTGAAAGCCTTGTCATAGGTGGTAATTCTATCCCTGAGATCCTCACACATGGTGCTTGATGTAGTCAAGCTTCAATGCATGGAGGTGGGGGGTACAACAAGTCCTATCCTTTGATTTCTAGTCTATGCCATGAACAGTTGGAAGGGGAATTTGATTCATTATAAATGAGGTGTGAATTGGAATATCTCATTGATGATCTTACCACAATTCTCTATTGATTTGGGCTTAAATGCTAAGCTCTACATTCTAGGCTAAGACTTTAATTCCATGTCATATTTTATCCTTTTTGAAAGTTTCATGATCTAGGTAGATTCAAAATTTATTTCTTTCCTTGTCCCTCTCCTCCTCAAGCTTCATGAGTCATTGTTATTTATGCATGGGCTTCATGAGGATGTCCCAACTAATTCAGCTACCTTGTGGTGTTCACTACAGTTCTGTAAGATCAGTATGGAAAGGCATAATTGGCTATCTCTAAGGGGTTTGATACTAATGTTGGGCATGGAATCCCCCCGCGGCATATTTTGGGGCTCAAAGCCCAAGTTTTGAGTTGATATTGTTGTAAAGCTCTGCAAATTGTGGGAGCAAAATGTATGTTAGAGTCATAGGGTTGTCCACCCTAGTTTTGAATGTAATGTCGGCCTACCCATGGTCCATGGACCATGGGATTGTATAAATAGAGCGAGGCTCTAAGTTGTAAAGAAATCTAATGGAAGAGAAGATGGGCATGAAAGGTCTTAGAGATTAAGTCGAAGTGCGAAGTGTTCTTGAGTTGTAGAGTAGGAGAAGGCTCTGTAGCTGAGTGCGTGGACCCATGCAGCTGAGTGAGCAGGGTGGAGTCAAGTCTGTAATCAGAGAAGAGAATAATAAAAGAAGTTTATTCCAAATTTTGTGTATATGTTCTTGAGTTATTCCATGTTTTGATATCAATTGCTAATGTACTGTTTATTTACTGCGCACACTTGTATGAATGATTTATATTGCCAAGTATACTTTACACATGCAAGTAATCTAAGTTAGTCAACTAATATCGGATTACTAGTAAGGACTTGGGTAATAACATTATTCTACCCCCGAGTAGGGTTGCATGAAGGCAACAGCTTAGGCTGTGAGGAACAGGTAAGTACGCGTAGCGATGTGTGCATAGGTTCGAACCACAGACCACTTGAAACCATCAGATAACTCCAAGGTACGGAAACCTGGATCTAGCACCCTCCCTGATCTGATATTCAACCTATGAGTGACACCAGTTAAAGATTTATTTAACAAAAGGTATTACAGACTCATGTGTCGGTGTGTGTGTTATGTGTTATTAAGCAACGGATCGATCAGATTGCCAATACACAGATATTTAAATGGAAGACAACAGATAAATACAGTAAGCAACCACAAAGACACAAGCTATTTTAATAAGGAGTTCACCCTATTCTCCAAGGCTACATCTCTAGTCCAACTTTCAGTGGTGGCCTTGTTTTATTGGGTCTTTGAGAAGAGAATTACAATGCAGGGACTCAAGGTGAGTTCTCCTGAAGTAGGTTTTCATGGCAGGGTGGTTTCTTGGATTTCCCAAGCCACTGGAGTACATAGACTCTTCTTTTTCCTACCAGCTCTATGACCTTCTGGTCTACAGTGGAAGGAGCCAAATGTGATGCTTGATCCAGACAGATTCCTCTGTGGGATGGCTTAAGTCTCTCAAGCTCTGGTGCTCGATGTTGCCACTGGTCAGCTCGGCCCTCTGTCGATCTCTGCTTTCGCTTAAGTTCCTCTTCTCTGGGTTCTGTCTCTCAGTGTTCAACTGGTCCACACTGTGTATTCTGTTTTACTATTCATGGCTTTTAGCCATTCGAAGTCATGCCCGCTCCATTCCTCTTCTGCCTCTGTCGATTTACCTTCTGCAGCTGCGCTTGGAGCTCCCTGTTCAGCATCAGCATGTGCTCAGGGAGTGGCCACGTGTCCTCATCGGAACAGCGCCATCCTGCTTGTCGGTTCGTTTCTTCAGTTACGTCGTGGATGCATTCTTCCTCCACTATGGTGGTCAAACGGATTCTAAATCCCTTTAGAATGCAGCTTAATTCCCTGTCGATTCCTCTTCCTCCATCAGGCGCAATCTCAGCCATCCAATTTGGGCTCCTCCAGATCCAACGTCATACGCATTTCCCGCGCGGATGACTTGCTCGACCGATAGCACGCGATAAATGATGGTTTTCTCTCACCTCTGCCGCCACGCGTCGATTGTTGAGTGGGATCGCTCTGCTCTCCTCCAAAACCGTTTACCGTTTGAGGGTGCCCCGAGCAATACCGTCGGTTTCCAGAGTGTCAGTCCTGCCTTTGTACTTTTAGTGTTTTTCATTTCTCCACTCGTGGTTCTCCAGCTCCAAACGCATCCAAGGGCTTAAGGCTCCTCCATTTCGGCCCTGTTCACCGAAGCACTAATGGCGCATCAAAAATCACATCCTTTTCCTGATCCGGGGCTCCCAGGGGCTACTTTGACCTCCTGCACAGTCTCCATGGGCCTCGATCAGCATGTTTTGACTGAGGTCCTCGTCGTTCCACGCTGGTTGCCATTGCTAGTGGTTCAGGGTGTTTCTGATGTTGTTTTGGATTCTTTAAAGATTTTTTTTGTCCCGATACAGTCATGGTTCTTTGACAGTATTTTATGGATCCAATTCGGATCACGGCCTTCCCACTAAAAGACCTTTTGGACCACCAAAAGTTGGTTTTCTTCAAGCATCGACTAAGTGAGGAAACTGTTGTCTCACTTGCATAATCTCAATCCACTTCGCACTGCTCGGCTTCAAACCTTTAAGCCCAATCCTGAGGTATTCCACTTGTTCACTGCACATTGTCCTTACCTTTCTATCCATCATTGTGTCTTCCCATAATTCATTAAGATATTTTGGTAGCAAGTCATCAACAAAAGGTAATTGACTCTGCGCTTCAGGGTCCTCAATCATTGAAGGTTCAAACAACCTCAAGAAATCCACGTTCATGACTGAGTAGATGTGCATGTAATCTGGTGGATCAAGGCGAAAAGCATTTTCACCAATCTTCTCAAGTATCCTGAAGGGTCCATACCTGATAGCTTTTAGCTTTTTATTTTCACCTTGCATCTTGTCCTTGTTGATATATAGCCAGACTTGGTCTCCAAATTGAAAACTATGCTCCATTCGATGCTTATCGTGCCTAGCCTTGTACTTGGACTAGCTCTTTTCCAGCTATTCCTGTATTTCCTGGTGGATCTCCTGGATCTATTCAATGAACCTAGTTTCCCTGTCCACATCACTATGTCTATCAACCATGGTATCTTTACCAAAGACAAAATCCAAAGGAGACCTTGGTATGAAACCAAAACAGGTCTCAAAAGGATATCTTTGTGTAGAAGAGTGTTTGGCTCTATTGTAAGCATGCTGCACATAACACAAGTGTTCATCCCAAAGCTTAGGATGTTTGCTGCAATATCCTCTCAGTAACTGGATCACCGTCCTATTAACTACTTTTGTCTGGCCATCTGTTTGTGGATGAAAAGTTGTACTTTTCTTTAATTTGGTGTCCATTAGTTCCCACAGACTTGACCAAAATTTCCCCACAAATCTGGTGTCTCGATCAGATACAATAGAAGTGGGTAATCCAAAATGAACCCATACATGTTCGAAGAACAATTTTGCAGTTTGTTCAACTGTAATCTGTTTACTACAGGGTATCAAAATACACATTTTGCTAAACCTATCCACAACAACATATAGATAATCATGACCTTTCCTAGATCTAGGCAATCCTCCAACAAAATCCATGGAAATGCTTTCCCAAGGGTGAGAAGGAACTGGCAATTGAGTGTAGAAGCCTAGTTTTCTATTGTTGGGCTTGCTTTTCGCACACATAGAACTTCCCTTTACATATCTAGAAACTGTCTCACTCATTCTCGGCCAATAGCAGAACCTTTGCAGCTGTGCAACTGTTTTACTTACCCCAAAGTGACCTGATATCATAGAAGTGTGTGCTTCCCTAATTATCTTTACTCTCTCAGTTTGTGGAATGAAGAGTTTCCCACAATGATATAAGAGTTGGTACTTCATGTGATAGTCCAATTCTTCTATTCTTTTGCCTTGACTCAAAGCTGCATATACATCTTTAAAGTCCATGTCCTGAGCATACTGTTCTATGTAGCTTTCATGCAGCATAGAATTATGCTTAAGTATGGTAGATGCATTTATAATGGGTCTAGATAACATGTCTGCAACCTTGTTATGTATGCCCTTTTTATATCTAATGACTAAATGAAATTGTTGTAGAAAACCCATCCATCTCTAATGTCTTGATTGCTGCAACTTAGTTTAGGAGTGTAGGTATTGAAGTGGTTGATGATCAGTATGTATTACTGTTTCTTTGCCCATTAATTAATGTTTCCACTTTTTCACACTCTGAACTAATGCATACAATTCTTTATCATATGTAGGATAGTTAACTACTACAGGATTAAAGGTCTTAGAATGATAACATGTGGGTTTACTGTGCTGTGTCAACACTGCTCCCATGGCATAGTCACTGGCATCAGTTTGGATCTCAAAAGGTCTTTGTAGATCTAGCAGTGCTAGTACCGGTGTTGTACTAATTCTTTCTTTCAAGGTGTCGAAGGCTTTATGTTGTTTTCCTCCCCACTGAAACACCTTTTTCAATCCTGTCAAGGCATGTAAGGGAGCTGCAATTTGAAATGAACTTCCTCCAATATTGTGCTGCTCCTAGGAAGCTTCTCACTTCTATAGCAGACTTGGGTTTAGGCCAGTTTACAGTGACTGCCACTTTAGAGGGATCTATTTTCAATTCACCTCCCCCTACTATATGACCCAAATAATTTAGAGAGATTTTACCAAATTCACATTTGGAGAGTTTAACATAAAGTTTTTCTCTTTTCAAAACATCTAATATCTGCTTAACATGCCTTAAATGTTCTTCCCATGTTTTACTAAAAATCAGAATGTCATCCAGATATACAATAACAAAATCATCAAGAAAAGGTCTGAGTACATCATTCATTAATCTCGTGAAAATAGCAGGGGCATTGGTCAAGCCAAAAGGCATAACCAGCCATTCATACAATCCCTGCTTTTTTTTGAAAGCAATCTTCCATGCATCTCTGCAACTCTGACCTAATGGTATCCACTATGCAAATCCAACTTGGTGAAATAAACATCTTCCTTCAATTGATCTAAAAGATCATCTATGCGAGGAAGGGGATAATGATTTTTGATTGTTATCTTATTCAGTGCTCGGTAGTCAATGCACATTCTCCACGAGCCATATTTCTTTCTCACCAAAATGATTGGTGACCCACATGGTGATGTGCTAGGCCTGATGAACCCTTTCTCGAGCAACTCCTGCACCTGCTTCTTGATTTGAGCATTCTCTAAAGCAGACAACCTTTACATCCCAATGTTAGGTAATGGAACATCTTGCTGCAAAATAATATCATGTACTATTCCCTTTTTGGTTGGCAGACCTTTAGGTTCTTGGAACCAGACATCATATTCTGAAACAATCTTTTCTATATCAGTTTGTTGATCAGCATTACAGCCCTCAAATACATTGGTTTTATCAGGTTTCTTTTCCTTTACAACCATCATTAGGAACTGTTTGCATGAATTTATCATTCTTTTCATCTGTCCTGATTTTATGAGAGTATAATTATTCTTGAGCTTGTGAACTCTTATAAAGTATTCGATTCCACCTTTAACAAGTAGATACTTGTTCTCAGCTCTATAGAAAATAGCCTTTCTATCATACAAGTAAGGACTTCCTAAAACAATTCCACATATATCCAAAGGAATTACATCTAACTCAACCTCATCTACAAATGCTGACCCAAAAGAAAACTTGAGTTTGCACTGTCTAGTCACTTGTAGTTGTGCTTTATCATTCAACCATCCTAATGGGTATGGTTTCTTATGAGGTGTAGTTGTTAATCCCAATTTCTTTACAATTGCTTCAGAAATTAGATTTTACTTGTGAGCCACTATCAAACAAAGTATCAATCTTTTGATTTTTGGAAACAACTCAAATATGGAAAAGCTCATGTCTTTTTCTCTCACGTTATTCATCAATAACAGATTGAGTAGAATTACTAGTAGATGCTTCAAAATTCTTACCTTTTATACCTGTGGCTGCAATGATTGTTTCATCTCCCGATTCTGACCCCAAATCTTTCTGAATAGTTGCAGTAGTCTTCTTCTTCTTGCCCTCTGACTTCTTAGGTCTTAGCTCTGGATGCAGAATCCAACAGTGCTCATCATCATGCCCATCCTTTTTACAGTAAGTGCATGAAGCTTTGCTTTTCTGTGCAGTGTTAGCCTTCCTTGCTTTCCACTTCTGCTTTCTTTTCTCCTTGCTCTTACTTACAGAGGGTTGGGATGGTCCCCCAACTTCTGGATTTCCATTCTTTCCTCTAGCTTATAGATGAGTAGCTTGTACAGATACCTCATCTATACTAGTGGGATTAAACATGAGGATGGTATGCCTCATGTAGCTGTGTAGACCACCAATGTACTTCAAAAGAGTTTTTGGTGAGTCTAGTGAGATACCCAACATCAATTCTCTCTTTCTGAACTCTTGAGTATACCCTTGCACACTTTTCCCTTTCAACTGCTGAAGACTTTGCCAACTCCTCATGGCTTGTTGCATGTAGGCCAATGGATAGAACTGTTTTTTGATTGCAACAAAAAATTCACTCTAGACAGAGATGGTCTTACCATGCTTCTTCATATCAGCTTGGGTTCTACCTTCCCACCAAACCAAGACAGTGCCTCCTAGGCGTAGGCTTGCCACCTGAATCTTACTCTTGTCCAAGTCTATGTTCTGTACTCTACAATACACATCAATTTGTCTAATCTAATTGTCCAACTTTTCAGCATTTATCTCTCCATCATATATAGGCAAATCAAATTTAACATCTAGTTTAATCAAAGATGATTTCTTATTATGCATAGGGCTATTAGGAGGTGTAGGAAAGCTTTCTTCTTTCCCTTTCCCTTTTGAGTGGTCATGGGAATGAGATTCATCTTCTTCTTTATCTTGTTTAGAGCCTAATGAGTCTTCATCCTTATGCTTTCTAAAGTCCCTATACATTTCTTCTACCATAGACTTTATAGCTAGGAAACTTTCTATGAATTGAGGGTCTGGCCCTATAGAACCTTCCTCTAACATTGTCTTCCAAGAATAGACTCTCCCAATTTCAGGATTAGTTTCCACCAACTCTCCTTCTCCTAATTTGAGCTTTGATCTAGTGAGCATTCACAGCTAAACCAACACAAGCTTGTCCAACCTTACAGCCTAGAGCTCTGATACCACTTGATTAGATATTCACCCTATGATTGACACCAGTTAAAGATTTATTTAGCAAAAGGTATTACAAACTCATGTGTCGGTGTGTGTGTTTAGTGTTATTAAGCAACAGATCGATCAGATTGCCAATACATAGATATTTAAATGGAAGACAACAGAGAAATACAGTAAGCAACCACAAAGACACAAGATATTTTAATAATGAGTTCACCCTATTCTCCAGGGCTATGTCTCCGGTCTAGCTTTCAGTGGTGGCCTTGTTTTATTGGGTCTTTGAGAAGCGAATTACAATGCAGGGACTCAAGGTGAGTTCTCCTGAAGTAGGTTTGCTTGGCAGGGTGGTTTCTTGGATTTCCCAAGCCACTGGAGTACACAAACTCTTCTTTTTCCTACCAGCTTTGTGAACTTCTGGTCTACAATGGAAGGAGCCAAATGTGATGCTCGATCCGGACAGATTCCTCTATGGGATGGCTTGAGTCTGTCAAGCTCTGGTGCTCAATGATGCCACTGGTCAGCTCGGCCCTTTGTCGATCTCTGATTTCACTTAACTGCCTCTTCTCTGGGTTTTGTCTCTCAGTGTTCAAATGTTCCACACTGTGTATTATGTTTCATTGTTCATGGATTTTAGCCATTCGAACTCATGCCCACTCGGTTTCTCTTCTGCCTCTATTGATTCACCTTCTGTAGGTGTGCTTGGAGTTCCATGTTCGGTGTTAGCATGAATGCTCACGGAGTAGCCACGTGTCCTCATCGAAATAGCGCCAGCCTGCTCATCGGTTCACTTCTTCAGTTACGTCGTGGATGCATTCTTCCTCCACCGTGGTGGTCAAACAGATTCCAAATCCCTTTAGAACGTGGCTTAATTCCCTACCGATTCTGCTTCCTCCATCGGGCGCAATCTCAGCTATCCGATATGGGCTCCTCCAGATCCAACGTTATACGCATGTCCCACGCAGTTGACTTACTTGACCGATAGCACGTGATCAACGGCGGTTTTCTCTCACCTCCGCTGCCACGTGTCAATCGTTGAGTGGGATTTCTCCACTCTCCTCCAAAATCGTTTACCGTTTGAGGTGACCCTGATCAATATCGCTAGTTTCCAGAGTGCGAGTCTCGACTTTGTCCTTTTAGTGATTTTCGTTTCTTCGCCCGCGGTTCTCTGGCTCCCAACGCAACCAAGGGCTTAAGGCTCCTCCATTTTGGCCCTGTTCACCCAGTGATAGCGCTAATCGCACCATCAAAAATCACCTCTTTTTCCTGATCTGGGGCTCCCAGGGGCTACTTTGACCTCCTACGTAGTCTCCATGGGCCTCGATCAGTGTAATTTGATTGAGGTCCTCGTCATTCCACGCTGGCTGCCATGGCCACTGGTTTAGGGTGTTTTTGATGTTGTTTTGGATTCTTTAAAGATTTGTTTTGTCCCGATACATTCATGGTTCTTTGACAGACCTTTATGGATCCAATTCGAATCACTCCCATACTTCTTCGAGTTAGACCTCAGTCTTCAATCCACAGACTGTTGCCGAAAGGGCCAGTAGTACGGAGATTTGTTTGTCTAAATCACCTCCGAACCTGGGTCAGGCCCCAACAAGCCAACAAATGGTTCTGTTGTCGGGACTAGGATCTACATAAGGGATGTCCGATGTCTTGTCACTGGAATCCGACGAAGAAATAAATTGAAGGGTGGTTGGACAGAAAGATTCACGAGTTCACGACACAGGAAAATAGGAATTTGTGAGTATCAAAGGAACAATGGTTAGAGCGCTACTTATATATGGAAATCCATGAAATTTTCTTTGCATCCTTCCCCTCTAAATTGTATGAGTGGATCACGAAGCTAGCAAACAGTCAGGGAAGGTGTAAGCTCGAAAAACTGATTGTGTGGACTCCAGAATTGGTGCAAAGACTAGAAGCATCAAAAGATAAGATCGCGCGCACTGTGGACCATTGGCTCGATCGAATTATAGGAGGGTTCATCACCGAGTTTGTGGTAGATACTTCAGTCAGCTACAACGAGGTGGAATGATGCTTCCTCAAAGGACTGCAACGTAAGTACATTAAATCTTTGAACACTTGGATTAAAATGCTATTGTGGGAAAAGCGGGTTATGCAAATACATTGATGTTTGGGACTATGTGGAGTGGGAGGATCTATAGAAATGAAGGTAGCACAGAAATATAAAATATCCCCTTGATTTCGCCTCAGCGAGAAAGTGAGGAAGAGCTTGCGAAATTTTCACGAAGAAGTGCGATCAGTCTAATAAGGTAGTGAATTTCATGCATACCACCTCTGCCAACACCATAGTTCAATATAGCGAGCACGATAAAATTGTAGGTATTCAGAGGAGTAGAGAATGAAGATCCGATCCAAATTTGGTTCGTGGTAAAAGTTGTATGGGAAGCACAAGGAGTTGTGGATGACAATATAAAGAAGGCAACGCAGTAAGCACGTTGTAGGATCGCACACTAACATGGTACATTAAGCATTATAATTACCATCTAAACGTGGGGATCATAGATATCCAGGCTGCACTGAACAAGGAATTTAGCAGGCCAAAATCGAAGAAATAATCGATTATCGGGTTTAAGGAAATCGCGATGCTTCCAGGCGAGACCCCATGGGATCTGGATCAGAGACTAAAGGGTATGATTCATGAAGCCAACATGACCTTGATGGATGGACAACACTGCACATGATTTGTAATGTCACTAACGTCGCATTTAAGAACAACGTTGTCACAGCAAAAGTTATCCACCTAGGCCGAAGCTTTGGATATTTCAATGAGACTGCATGAGACCCCAATACAAGATCCTTGCCTAGGAGTCCAACAAATCCACATGCGACTGAAAAAATTGTGTCTAGAAATGCAGAGTTTGAAATGAGACAGGACAGCTCGGCCAAAGGCGCGTGAGGAGGTATGGTGCATAAAATGCAAAGGCCAGGGGCATGACAAGGACCATTGTATAGTCTTTTCAAACTACTTGGCCGGAAGAGGGTTGATGCCATTAAGACCAGAGGCACAAGAAGGACCGAGCACGGCACCTTCATTATGGTGCACGATTTGTCAGATATGAGGAAAACATGCTATGGATAATTGTCATCTCTTGTAGAAGTATACACAGATGTCCCAGTGATGAGCCCCAATTTTGGTACAATTCAAGCTCATTTTGGCCTACTTTGCTTGCTCAAACCATTCCTCTTTATTTGCTTATGCATGCATTTCTTAGTTTATTCATGTTGTTTGTAGGAGGAAGGTTAGACACTTTATCCACGTGACTAATGCATTGTGATTCCAGGTTTTGGCATTAAAAAGGGGAACAAGAGACAACGCAAAAGGGATAAGGAGACAATAAGGTGGCACTGCTGATTTTGTGGAGAGATGTCCACGGTATTGGGACATTCCTCGTGATTCCCACCAAGAACTCCGAGCTCCAATCAATCTCCCGTCTGAGCTTCAGAAGCAGCTAGCTGTCCTACAGGAACAACAGTCATAAACTGTTCTACTAGAACAGCAGTTCTGACTGCCTCACAAATCCGCAGTTAAACTTCAGTTGGACAGCCGAGCTCCTAGAATCAAGGCTACTTGGCGGACCATCATTTTTTGTATAAATATGGAGGCCTTAGCCGTAGATAGGTTGTTGAATCTCTCGGGTTATCATATAATTTTGGAAGCAGTCCAGTTTTTTTTTTTGCTGTAAGCCAATTTGGCATGACGTTGAATTATGAATAAAGAGGACAGTTTGTGATCTACAGCTGAGTTTTATTAGGAGACTATAGCTCTCAGGTTAGGGCCCAACCTGAGAGCCATAGATCCCCTCTGTTGTAGTGTTGTTTCTATTTCATTTCTAGCACTTTAAGTTTCATTTACACATGCAATTCGAATGGCAGTCTGGTAATTTGATTTTCTTATGAGTTAGATAGATTTTGCTTATGGTACAATTACTTCCGCTTGCTTAGTGTAGCAGAGGAGATATAACATCCATTGGAGCTCCAGCAAAAATGGTTGTTAAGGCTCACTGCCATCTCGTTTTAAGATTGGGGTGCAGTCCATAGCAGACCACCAAAAACACGCATGATTTTGTTTGATACAGTTATGATTTGGATTTAGATGCTTCCTTGTCATTTACACGTACCACACATCTCTTCATCACAGCCCCATACGTATTTCTCTTTGCGTTTTGGATCACTGTTCAATAGAATCACGGTACACTTAGTGTAGGTTGATGCATTCCCGGTTTGATAAACAGTTTTGGTCATTTGTTTCATTTACACTCTCCTCCCTCTCGTTTCATTGCCATCCTTTCCATTTTGACCCTGCATGCAATTACGCTACCTTGACATACACTGCGTTCTGTCCCTTCCTAAACATCTCCTATTCCTCACATAGCTTCATTCCTTGACCTTTCACATACATCACTCCAACACACTCCCTACACCTGTTTCCCATCTCATCCTTCCACTCTTGAGCCATCACCAGCCTGATCCCTACCTCACACATCCCTTCCTACCCGTCCATCGCCTTTCCCTCACTTAAATCCTTCACGGTAGATCATCCTGTAGCAGTTCAGAGACATCCTGTAGAAAACCCTGAGTTTCCTGTAGGATCCCCTGCAGACATCCTGTAGGAGGTCATTCACGCGGTTGCTGAGCTTCTGAACATGGAAAACCTCTATGGATGAATGCCAAGAGTTCATAGGGACCTCCCCTAGCCTCCCCAACCTGTCCCACGCTTCCCTTCCTTCTCCATCCAATCTGCACAACCAAACCCTAATAAGTACACAATCACAATCACTCCACCTACTTAATGAAAAAGTACAAAAACAGGTCTTTTATAACGTCAGTAGTTTAGATCCATGAATTTCCACTTATTAGATGTAGTAGCAGCATTGGTAGAAGTATTACTCATCTTCATTGCTTTATAGAGATTAGACTAGTCAAATTAGGGTTTTCCTAGGGTTACATGCTTTGATTTACTTTTAGTTCATTTTGTCAATTAGCTTAGTCTCCTTTGAGCTAGCTTTCGTCCATCATTGATAAAGCTTCTTCTGTGAGCCTATAGAAGTTGGCTTGAGCGCTAGCGGACTTGTGCCAGCTGACCAAGTGACAGCTGCGACAAGAGCTAGTACTTGTGCATATAGCACCGTCGCTTCCAAGTTTGTACGAACAACCGGGTTGATAAAATGAGAGACAGGAAGCCTCAGGAGTTGTAGCATTATTGCTACAATACTGGAGCTCACCACCCAGTAGTTGTTCTGTAATTTTTGTAGATCAGTAGGCCATGATGAGTGCACTTGCAGAAGTTATGAGCTGACGATGGATCAAAATCCTACCTACATGGTGCAGACTGAAACGTGAGCCCTCAATCAAAATGCAAGGATGGCGCACACTGGATTTCAGGGGCGCAAATGAGGTTGAGGTGGAATGGGACTAGGAAGGGGTCATGGATAGCTAATTTGTTACAATTGCGAAGGGCCAAGGCATTATGCCCGTGATTGTACAAATCAGACGAGAGCATCATTTTTATATTGTAATCAATTTGATCATGGGACGGAGGACTGCCCTACACCGATAACGAGGTTGTGCGATAAAGGGATACTCCAACCTCCCCCGACTCAGAATTTGCAAATGATGAGGTCTGAGCCATGCGAAGAGGACCTGAATGTAAACATCGTACTCCGAAGCAGTATCACGATAGGAGATGACAAGGGCAAGCAACCCGAAGACATTGCTTGGGTTCGCAAGGCTCCTACAAAGGAACCAAAGTTCGATTTGGAGCGCATGAAGGAGACATTCATGGAAGCTAAGAAGATCTTCACATAGGCCCCCACTTTAGGTAGTAAGGATCAACTAGAACTGGAGATGGATCCTTCAATGCTCACTACCTTTCTAGATACATGAATGAAGATATTGCGCGATAGCAAGGCTATGAAGGGACTACAGGAACTCATCACTAGGTGCGCGGGGTAGGGAGAACCGCACGTATTCCGGAATCTCGGGAAGCACACATCGCGAAATGAAAGGGAAATGAGATTGACTATGCAAATCGGAGAGTATGAAATGGATCAAGTGATTCTGGATTTAGGATCGGACACTAACGTACTACCAACGCAGACATGGGAGCGCATGGGTAGGCCTGCATTGCAATGGTCCCCTATTCAATTGCGAATGGTGAACCAGCAGAAGATCCTACCAATGGGAATATTGCAGGGAATAATGGTAGATATCAAAGGAGTGAGTGCGCTTGCAGATTTCGAAGTGATAGAGATTGTCGATGACAGCAATCCCTATCCTGCACTACTGGGAATAGATTGGACCACTAATATGACTGGAGTGATAAACCTGAAGAAGTGCAAAATGATTTTTGATAAAAAGTCACTGTGTGTAGTGGTACCTTTAGACCCTGCGGAAGGATCGCGCTACGCAGAGCTGGTGTGCAACAATGAGCTAGACTATATCTACAAGATAACCTCTCAGGAACAAGATTGGGTAAATCCTACAGTGAATGGCAGGATTTCGTGGGAGCACGAAAGCTCCTGCACATCATATTCAGATGAGGAAATAGAACGATGGCAGAACCGGTTACATGAGGTAACCACGCTCAATTGCAACATGATTGTAAGATCACTGCATTGTGTGACAACAAAGGTAAGGGATTTTCCTATGTATGATGAGTTGACAGTGGTGGATGAATTCCTGAACAAATTTGAAAGAGAAGTGCCAAAACAATAGCGTTTTGACGCTCTGAAATGGGCACTGCGCGCTACGCCTACATGGTGGTGGGGTACGCATCAGAGAAGTATTGAGAGCTGGCGTGAATGCAGAAGGGTGATGCTTATATGGTTTGGAAAGCCTCAGTTGTAGATAGAAGCTGTGTATAATGGATAAAACAGCCTGCATGCCCACCTCTCCAGATGGGTACAAGTGGATGGTATTAAACCTACACAAACACACATCATCCTCACAATATAAAAAAAGAACAAGAAGCAGGAGCGACCAAGACAAGGACACGGACAATGAAGTTGGAAAAGACCAAGCGCATTAATAATGATCCATGTAGAAGCCTTTGACAAGGTGTACGGAGTGCTGAACATGGTCCACCATGTGAGATGCACTGACTAGGACTTGCGCGTACGAGTTGTTCTATGGGCTTATAGGACCATGTGCAAAACCATGACCATGCAAGCACTTTCGAAGTTGAAGTATGAAGCAAGGGTTTTGATCCCTATGGAGCATGCGAAGCCTTGTCCACACATAGCACCATCCATAGATACGATAGTCCGTGACGCCCGGAACGAGGGAATAACATAACCGCGAGAAACAAAACACATAAGACTCAAGGAAGAAATCTAACAGGGAAACCTTAGACTTCGCAAGCTCGAAAAATACTGGGTGCAGCCACGGGAGAAAAGTGCTCTGATGGATGTGGAGGCCAAGAAGCTGGAAGATAGAATAAAGGAAGCATTTCTCATTGAAAAACCGAGGATGGTAAAACAGGGTGTGTACGATCATACTGACAAATGGGAGAACTATCACTATGAATTGGTTAGTCTGTTGCCTTGGCCTAGACCGCGTCTCGCCAAACGTAGTGACTAGGGTAGCACATTGCAAATAATAGAGTGCGCGATGCCGACCACAACTATGGAAGGTGGGGATTCTTTGCGAATCGTGGTGGAGGACAGGATGAAGCTCAACATGGGTGGTGCGACCACCTGACTAGCCACAGGAAGGACAGTCTTACTGCTCCAGTCAGTTGAAAGGAAGCGTGGGACTATAAACTATTCTGCCTAGAAGCTGCACAATATTGGGGATGTGTGCAGAAGTAGAGCGTCATAGGGTTCTCGATCGTGCATGAAGGGCTACGCTTCCGCATGGGTTGGCTGGGAAGTGACCATTGAGGTAACTATTCACGATGGTATGTACGATTTCAGGCCAAATGGAGCGGGTGATGGAATTTAAGACGCGAGTTATGGACAAGATTTGGGAAAATCTACTGCCAAGAAAGCATTAATGGCCCAAAATTGGGGGGAACTGTCGAATTCAAATTCAAAAGGTGTTATAGAACACAAAGGGCTAGCCAGGGAACAACACATGGTCATTTGAGAATTGAGTGCTTGAGCATAGCACTGAGCATTGAGAGCCGAGTGACAATTGAGCCCCTAAGTTCACAAGTGATAGAATACAGCCTAGCTACGATGACAACCACTAAGGATGGTTTATGGATTGAAGAAGTAACCACCAGCGAGGCCACGTAGACCCCAATGGTAGAGGATGTTCCAAAAGGTGTTAGGGCTATGACAAAAATTCCCAAATCACCACAAACACCAAGGCCCAAAAAGGATAAACAGACAATGGTTCTAGTACACATGTCCCTGAGGAATCCATGGCACAAAAAACTATCCATGGTAGAAAAGGGGAAAGAAATCACAATAGAAATGGATGAGGAAGAAGAAGACTTGCAGGCCCTGATTGCCGTAGAAGTAGAAGAAGAAGACATGGAGGAAGATATCCAACCATTATGCTCTACAATGAAACTGCTCGCATATGTCCCTCTGCAGAAAGGGAAGAATAAAGTGCCGAAGGATCTTGATGAAACCAAGAGTCTACTCTAGACCCTGCTCCTCCTAGATGGCATCATGTTTGAAGCCACGCACCTAGGCCATGTGCCAACCATGAAGTTCGAACACTAGGACCTCACTGACCATGAGAAGTTCCCTCATTTGGAGACCGTGAAACTGATGAAGTAGAACACTGCGGGGGTGGTGACAACGCTCGAGTTGTGGAAGTAGTTACGTGGTGTGGAAAAGGCTAGATTACTAAACTTACTTTGGGTACCACATTTCCATCACGCAACAATCACCATTTTTGGGCAGCTACTCTCTCTAGTGCATGATGGGTATCTATGGCTGGATGAGCCTATCCCCATCACGGCTAACCTAATTCACCGCATCTCTCGGCTCCCATGCAAAGGAAAGGACCCTGCGACCATAGTGGAGGGAAAAGGTAGCGATTTGGTTCTTGCAAAAGCCATGAAGGCAAAATACAAGTTGGAGAAGAAGAAGAGGGGCTACGCCATCTCCAGCATCAACGACAAAGGGGCACGCACAGCAACCCAACTCTTGGCCAGCAAAGTTATGAGGAAGTGTCATGCTGATGAGGTACCAGCGCCAGTGATCGCACTGGTGGAGTAGTGCACGGAGGGGGTCCAATTTAACTAGTCTGAATTCCTCTGTGAAGATTTTTTATGAACTTTTGTGAAGCCTAGAAGCAGGGTAAAACCTTCCACTACGCGTGGTTGTTGTTATCCATCATGCTCTTAGTAGGGGAACTACAAGAATACAGTGAATTCCCCAACATTGACAGATACTTACCAGAGGTCGCGAAGTACGCTTCGCTCTGGGCCACAAAGGACGTGAAACGGATCCGCGACACCAAAATATTCTGGGTGCTCATGGACATGAACATCCATATGTGGATCCACCAAAAGTTGCACCTGTCACCCACGCTGTATAATAGTCTGCAGAGTTTTGCAAACTTCAAAGTTGATACGCACAACATTTATATCAAGGCGCGAAAGGATCTGGTGAAACAGTGGACGAAGCTACCATTTGTAGCCATTGATGACATAATTTTTACTATCTTGGAAACACATGGCCTCCCGAATGGCACGCCCCATATCTGGTAGAACTAGAGAAGGAAGTAGCACAAAAGAAAAAGGACGATGCCAAGTTGCATGTCACTCAATTGGTAGAGTAAAGGCGAAAGGAAAAAGCAGCAACTGAGGTAGAGGCAACACGACAAGCAGCACAGAAAGCCACGAAGCAGAAGAAGGCCGCAGAAGCAGCAGCAGTAGCACAAGAAGTCGAAGCAACATCGAAGGTGGATGAGTACCAAGCAATGTCCTCGCAAGGGTAGGAGGCAGAGGAAATAGAAACAATAGAAGGGAGCACAGACCCAGGGGTTGCATCCACACAGTTGAAGCGACCACACATCGCAGAGCAAGCAGGACCAAGGAAGATGGTCAAGGCCTCGAAGTTGGCCATTGACCTGATCACCTTAACTGAAGGTGATCTCCATGACATCAGCGAGACAGTCCGCGATGTCACAAATGAAGTGCTTCAGGATTTTATGCAGGAGCATCAAACTATGTTGGGGGCCATCAGAGCGCAACTGCAGGAATTACAAGTGTGGCACCCTCAGGTGGGTACCCTTTCTACCCACCTCGCAGCAGGATCCTCGATAGCAGAACAAATGCTATGCGCACGGATGGATAATACGATAGTATTGCCAAAAGGGGCCATAATTGTAGCAAATGTGATTGATAGATTTTCGGTTAGCATGTTGAAAGGACTTGGCCTTAATTTGGCTACCCTTCCACAAGAGATGTTGTATCAGCTACAGGATGGGATAACGGCAGAGCTGCGGGCTAGGGAGAGCCATGCGATCCAAGTTCTTAGTGAGCAAAAGATAAACATAGAACAGAGCAGCTTGCAACACGATGAATTGGTGTTGCAAAAGCCAAATTTGGTGCAGACAGTAGATGATGCTTGTCGATGCATCCCAGAGTTGGCCATCGTAGCAGATCTACTGGTAGAAGTGCGAATCCACAGTTTGGCAACCAGAGTCCATGAGGCCAGGGAAGAGACAAAAAAGGTGTAGCTAGAGCTGAATCTATGAATCACCAAGCTACGATTGAAGGCACAGCCTTCCACTCCCCCGAAAATCAGAAAGCAGTGCGCTAGCGTTATTGCAGCAGGGTTGGATGAAATTGGAGGTGTAGTGCACGATTGTACCAGCATGTTGGAACAGGCACTTGAGGTCCTCACGACTTTGCAAGAGGACCCCAACATCCAGCGCCTGGAGATAGAGGTGTGTGAACTCCAACAGCAGTACGATAGTGTCAGAGGAACTGCGCAGACAGTAGTTCTCACTTAGCACCTTGTGAGGATGCAACAAGCCAAGGCATTAAAGGAGCAGGTGGACACGACATGCCATAAGGAAGAAGTTCTCAAAGCATGCATTCAGCCATGGATTGACGAGGCCTTCACGATCACGGAAAATATCGAAGGAAAGCTCACGCACATATAGGGGATGCATGCGCAGATATAGGGAAGCACACCAAACATAGAGGTCTTAGAAAAATGGAAGCAGCAGGTTTAGCAAGCAGCAGCTCAGTGCGTTGCAGACATCAATACCATTCGAGAGCAGTTGGAGGGACTTCGCGCCAAGATCACCGCGCTGACAGAGTGACTTGACGGTGAGTCATAATGTTTGTGTTGGGGGCCTGTTAGGCATGGAATCCCCCCACGACATGTTTTGGGGCTCAAAACCCAAGTTTTGAGTTGATATTGTTGTAAAGCTTCGCGAAGTATGAGTGTGAAATGTATGTTAGAGTCATAGGGTTGTCCACCCTAGTTTTGAATGCAATGTCGTCCTACCCATGGTCCGCAAACCATGGGATTGTATAAATAGAGCGAGGCTCTAAGTTGTAAAGATAGCTAATGGAAGAGAGGAAGGGCATGAAAGGTCTTAGAGATTAATTCGAAGTGTGAAGTGTGTCTTAAGTCATAGAGTAGGAGAAGGCTTTGCAGCTAAGTGTGCAAAGGCCTAGTTGTCCACCGCTGAGTGCGCAGACCCTTGCAGCGGAGTGCATAGGGCAGAGTCGAGTTTGTAACCGAAGAAGATAATAATAAAAGAAGTTTATTCCAAATTCTATGTATCTATTCTTGAGTTATTTCATGTTTGATATCAATTGCTAATGTACTATTTATTTACTGCGCACACTTGTATGAATGATTTATATTGCCAAGTATACTTTACACATGCAAGTAAGCTAAGTTAGTCAACTAATACCAGATTACTAGTAAAGACATGGGTAATTACATTGTTCGGCCCCCGAGTAGGGTGTGCGAAGGCAGTACCTCATACTGTGAGGAATGGGTAAGTACGCATAGCGACGTGTGCGCATGGTCAAACCGCAGACCACTTGAAACCATTAGACATCTCCAGGGTGTGGAAAACTGGTTCTAGCACCGTCCCATACTACTTTGGGTGAGACCTCAGTCCGCGCTCTGTGGACTGTTGCCGAAAAGGCCAATAGTACCGATATTTGTTTGGCTAAATCACCTCTGAACCTGGGTCAGGCCCCAACAAGCCAACAACTAAAAAGGACCTGGAGCACTGGAAACAATCAGTGGAAAATTTGTTCAAGGCATTAATTAGAATAATTGAAATATCCAACAAAAGACTGGAGCTTGTGGAGAAGGAAAAGTAAGATAGGTTTCATTTGTTAGGAAAACGTTGTGAA
Organism: Pinus taeda; assembly: GCA_000404065.3. Lineage (NCBI taxonomy): Eukaryota > Viridiplantae > Streptophyta > Pinopsida > Pinales > Pinaceae > Pinus > Pinus taeda. Next base: position 151,017 of record APFE031089845.1, on the reverse strand, counting down.
TGGTTGCAGCTAACAATGGACAAAATGTTTCCAAGTTTGGGAGTTAAGTTGCTAATTCTGAAGCTCCAAACCATTGGGGATGCCACATTAGTCATTGATATTAGAATCAAACAAGAAAATGTGGAGCCAAGAAACATGGAGCAGGTGGTCGAGGCTGGTGAAGACAACGCATGGAGAAGGCATGTCCTACGGTGCTGAAGGAAATTTGGTAACTGCCACAGAAGTTGGGCACTTTGGGGTTTTTTTAGCTTTCTTATGTTCTTACGTACTGCAAATTTGCACTTTTTCGGGGAATGTTTTGCAAAATCTATGGAAGATATCAATGTAAAATTGTAGTCCAAAACTTCGTAGAGGCAAGAAAATCATGTTGTGGATATACTGGAATTTTGAAGCGTGTAAATGGTTCTAGCCATGCAACCAACTATTATAATATAAATGCAACCATTCAGTTTTTAAAAAATAATTAATATTTTTAAATAATGTATCTTATTTTAATAAAAATTATTTAATTTAATTAAAGAAAAAAAAACTTACTAATAATATATAATAATAATATACCTATTAGTAGTAGTAGTATTAGTAAAAATAGGGCTGGTAGATTTGGAAACAGTATGGAGGTTTGGTATTTTTCCTACGATCTTAAATAACTAATTCAGGGTTTTACTAGTAATTACCATGGATGATTTGGTCGACTTTGAGTTTGATCTTATCGATATTACCTCTTTGCGGGTCTTGGGGCCATATCAACAGGGAATTTAAGAGGCTTGGTTTGCAGCTGGCAAGCCTTCAAATATTCCCCCAGTCTCGTCTCAGCTTTGCGAATGCAATGTGGAGTTTGGTGCCTTCATCTCTTTTGTCGAAGACTTAAGCACATCGGTTTGGGGGCCTTCTTTGGAGTCAAGACCTTTGGGTGGATCTAGCATTGAAATCCCTATTTTATTTCCTTTCTCTAAGCATGATCTCAATATAATCACAAGGATACCAGCAAGCAAACAACTTTCAATCGATACCTCTTAGATCTAGGGTTTCTCCAACACAAAACTAGAGTTTTTCTAGAGGGTTTATAGGTGTTTTTCAACATTGGAGGAATTTTGAATGGAGAAGGTCCTAAATGGCTCAAATTTCCCCTAGTCTACTACTCTTTGGGGGAATTTGGTGAAAACGATAGTGGAGTAACTCCATCAAGGGCCTTTTTGCATAGATAAAGTGGAGGGGCTTAGAGTTTGGACAGAGGCCTATTAAAAATTGATGAACATAAAGGAGTTGGCACATGAGATGAGGAACACTTGCACATGGGGAAGAAAAGGAAAAATGAAAAGTGTAACAAGGCTAAGAACGAGAACCAAAACTGACGACATCCAATTAGATGAAGTCATGGCCATGTACAAACAATATTTGGTAGGACATGCCAAAGGATGATATTTCCCTTTAGAAATCTTGGATGAATGGATCAACAAGGCATTTGGAATAAAAATGGCTCAAGTATTGAAGGTAATTGTCTTGGTACATGGATGGTTTATGTTGAGGTTTAATTTAGCAAATTTTTCTTTATGGGTACTAGATAAGAACTGGAGCATTGAATCCTCCCTAGTGTTTCTCAAATGATGGAGTTCACTATTTGATGCAAGTTGTGAACAACTTGATAGTGTGCAATTTTGGGTAAGGTTGTTGTGGCTTCACCCGCAATTATCGACACTAAATATTTACAAGGTGATGGGGAACGAATTTTGGGTTTTTCTTGAAGTGGATATGTCATTTTGGGTTACAAATCTTAGAACTATTGCTAGAATACGGGTTAAATTGAACCTAAGGGAAGGGATTTTTGTTGATTTGAATGGGCCTTTTGTTGATTTGAATCTCGACTATAGAGGGTTCTCACACTGTCAAATGATTGACTATGAAGGCATCCCATTTCGATGTTGAAGATTTCACTACCATGGGCACTTATTGAGAGATTTCCATCTCTCTTACAATCGAAAAAAAGTTTTTAGGGTTGTAAACAGTGATAGAGTTGGGGATTCGTAATCTGGAGAAAAGGCATCACAAATTATCTCTCCCCCCTTTGGATCTCCATAGAAAATTATTCTAGCTCCAGGGTTGAAGAATGTGGGTTACAGTGTTGTGGGTGTGATTCCTTCAGGCTTGCTTCATTAATAATGTCAAGATGACAACACTCCATCCTCATTGGTTACTCCTCTCCAGGAAACTCTTCCCCTCTGTTATACGATAATAGTGTCCACAAGGATGCTGCTATTCCCACTAAGATGGGTGGCTATCTTAGAAACAAACAATCAAAGTCTACTATTGATTCCTTTTATGAAAATAGATGAGAGGATAACCAAGAGGGCCAACCTGAGTCTTGCGCTCGATTTCCTCTCCTTCTTGATAGAGTTTTGCCACTTGCTCTTTATCTGCTCAACTTCAAAAGGACATGTAGAATCACAGCAACATACTACTATGCAAGAAACAAGGATCTAAGTTCATAAATAATGCAGGATCAGATGTGCATTAACCATATACAAGCATATATAAACAAGTACACAAGAAT
>APFE031089845.1:130834-144272 GCA_000404065.3 Pinus taeda | reverse complement strand
TTCCCCTTGGAGAATGATGATCTCTTACTCATCCCTGGTCGAAAATAGAGAGGCAAGTGTCAGAGGGGAAGCTTCTGGAAGATTCCATGATCTTCCACCTCGCATTTTAGTCCCTGCCATTTTTCCATTCCCGACCATCGCACCCTACAGAGGAGAAAATCAGTATGCATCACACCTTGTACACTGGGAAGGTGATACGCATCGCACCCCTTGCATTGAGCTTTCAGTATGGTCCAATTTTGACCATTTATGAGTAGGTTTCAGTGGAGAAATTCTGGGAGATGATGTAATCAGTTGACCTTGTTTCTTTAGGCAGTTAAGCAACACTTTTAGGGACTTAGGAGCCCTCAGTTTATGGACATTTATGATTGGGGTTGAAGTGCCCAAAAATGTCTATAACAGTTGCCCCCTAAAGCATGAGGTCGTTAATCTTTCTGATGTCGGGTGGAATGCTTTACTATGAGGATCTGAAGTTTTTCCAAGCTGGGAGGTGACCTGTATAAGATACAATACAATACATTATTTTGAAAACATTTTTTCATGATCTAGTTGAGGCGGGCATTCCCATGCTCAGCTTTATAAATTCATTTCCATGTACATAGGACAGACAATCGTTTGTGTGACAGACTGATGATATGGACACATCATCCTTTGATTTGGATGATCATCTGTTTGGCAATGATGTACATTTAATGTCTTTATATTCCTGAATCTATCGCAGCCCGGATGGATGAAACTAGATCCGGGGTCTTCAAAACTCATTCAATCTTCACTCGGAGTACAAGTCGATCCATGTGAAAATAGTTCTAGAGTCGAACATGGAAAGACATCGCCTGCTTACCGGCCAATGATGTAAGCTGTTAACAGGCATGATAGGAATCACCAATAATGACAATGATCCTCAAGGGTACTACAGTACAATCTACGTGGTGTGAAAAAGGGACTTGGCATCGAACACCACACAAAATCTCTCGGTCGAAGGTCACTGATGTAAACCTGTTGCTGAAAGTGAGAAACTTGCCATTGAGGCATGCAAGCTTCAAAGTACTGAAAGGGTTGTTCCTAAGTCAACTTCTTGGATAATGAGCTGATGTCGACAAGAAGTGACCTGCCGCAGGAGGGCCTTGATGAATCCCACATCAATGACACGGAACGAAGCAAATTATTTTGGAGGTGAAAACAAACTGACGATATGAAGGTTCAGGGTGGCGGTCATGAAGGAATGAAACATGAATGAATTGTAGTGGGTGAGACTCAGGTGAATTGTCTGAATGACTTCTCTTGAACATATCGGCGACACTGACAATGGATTGGTAGCGTTAACCCCAGAGATGGATGGTGTGAACCAATGGTGAGGACCAGTTGACGGAACAACCCAACCCGGCATGGATGCAGAAGGAAAGTGTCATGTTCAAGAGCGACTTGCTACCAATAAAGTTTCATCTTGTTTTCTTCCCAATTTTCCCCAGTCATTGTTGACCAGTACCTCTTTATTTTTGTCAAGCTTAAGGAGGATAACATATGCTTGTTCTATAATCCGCCCTTCGGGCGAACCTGTCGCTATATTTTAGCGAGTCTAGTGATAGTGAAACTCGTTCTCGTCTTGTTGGATGAGTTTATCGCTATTTGGTTTTAACGAGTTTAACAACAAAGATAACTCGGTCTCTTTCAATTTTAGAGAGTCTGAAAGAAACAGAAAGAAGACTCCGAAGATTCTTTTTCGTTGTATAATCCCTGAAGTCTGAAAAAACATAAAATAATACAAAAGGGATGAATTTTCGATAGTTTTAACGATCCGAACAAGACAAGCGCTCGATCTTTTTGTGTAATAATCCCTCAGGTCCAAAAAGATTAAAATCTAGAAGAGGGATAGCACTCCCGATGCCTTTTAACGAGCTGGAGAGGCCAATCGCTCAGCAATATTTTCATATTTTACGAGTCAGGTGAAAAGAGCTTAAAGAAGACTCGATTTCGAGGAACGAGTGATGGTTTCGGGTAGCAGCTAATTCCAGGTAAGATTTTGAATTTTCCAATCATGGCAGTGTTACAAGGATGGCTAGCAGAATCACTCTTCACAGATGTTCCTCGAAGGGGTAAACAATCATATGGGGGTGAATGATCGGCTAAAAATAGAGTGGAGGTGATGGCGAGAACACGACCAAGGCTCAAAAGTTGGTGATAAGACATTCACAATGGTTATTTACCGGTTAATTTTTTAATGAGCTTAAACGCGAGGAGAAACACTTGCTCATGACTTATGTTTATTTTTTAACGAGCTTGAACTATGCGCTAAAACTGCTCATGTAGAGTTTATTCTTTAACGAGCTTGAACTCTGCGACAAAATTGCTCGCGGAGAGTTTATTTTTTAACGAGCTTGAACTCTACGACAACATTGCTCACCATGATGGTCATTGATTTTTTAATTTACCCTTGACATTTTGTTCTTTCAAAGATTGTACTACCTATTCATTTGCTTCATCAAACCGATTAGAAATGAAAACATATGCATGATAAATGAGTTAAAACACTAATATTTTACTTGAACTACGTGCATAGTAAATTAAAAGTGACTTTTACCTCTCATTTTACCATTTCATTTTAATTTGGTTTGTTGGAGCTCTGGAGGTGCTTTTCCCCCCTGATTTTCACCAGCAGATTCCGGGAGATTCTGTGGACGATTCTCAACGTCGTACAGACCAAGTAGGAGCTAAACTTGTGCTCTGTCATTACATGCCTTTCATTTTGGATTTTGAGCTCATTTCCCTGTCCTGCTAAGCCCCTGGGGTTTGAAGAACTCGCCCTAGGATCATCGCACCCTTCTTTAGTCAAAAGGTGCGATGCCTACTGATGTCTCCACTGACTAGTCAGTATGCATTGCTCCTATAACACTTGCTGGGGTGCGATGGGCACAGGGAGAAAAATTTTGCATAGTTTCCATATGAAATTTTTGCCTATTTTCACCAAATGAATATCCTGACTCTTCCCTTGTTTGTTTTTCAGAGATTCATCGGAGGAAAATGGTTGTCACATGGTGAGAACGCGAGAATTAAGAAGAGAACGATGTTGCTTTACATGATCCGGGCACAGTAGCTGCATTACGGAACTGTGGCTTGCTGGAGTTTTTCCGTATTTCAAGCATGAGGCAACAAATCAGTTTGTTGCAGTATTTCCTCAACGCCTGGGATCCTACCAACCAGGTATTCCAGATTAGGGGCAAATCGATCCCCTTGACAGTGGTGGACATCTATTTTCTGACCGGCTTATCGAGGCACGGTGCCCCTCTCTCTTTATCAGGCTCTGCCCGTGGGGGTGAGTCTGTAAGGGAGTACATTCGCCATCATTGCAGAGAGGGATCTCAGCCAAGTGCGGACGGCAAGATCAACATCCGAGACGTCACTGACCAGCCCTTGCGGACCATCCTATTTACTTTTGCTAGACTGGCTAGTAGTTCTGCTCTTCATATAGCCAACAAATCTTATATGTAGTATGCTTTGGAATGCCTTGAACCAAAGGTGTTCAATTGGTGTGATGCAGTACTTTCTGTGATGAAGGAACAGTTAACCAAGGTGAAGAGCGGTAGATCCAAGAACTTTGGTTATGGCTCTATTTTGACCGCTTTCACCTTGGAGTGAATCCCACTGATGCAGCCACAGTATATATCACTTGGTCTACCTCCACCGACTGAACCACGGATGCAGAGATGGGTCGATCTCATGTCTCGGCATGCTAGTCAGCCATAGATTTCTTTTTCTGAGACCTTCTTTGAGTGGTTTGACTGTCAGGAGATGGTTTATGCCAAGTTCCCATATGCTGGTATGGACTTCCGAGGTGAGCCGGATTTGGTGCTGCCGGCTGGAGAGCAGTGGGGTGTCATGGGTAATTTTCTTCTGACCATATCTCTGTTCATTGTTGTTTATAATGTTCTTATATTCTTATGATCAAGACTAATCAAAACTCATGTGCTTATGTAGATGTTGGCCCAGTCCCACCAGTTTGAGTGACATACTACTGGAGTGCCAAGTCGATGGACTAGGCCCTTACGCATGATTGCACAGGCGGTGAATTTTTATCACCAGCATCATTAGGCTAGGGTGCCCCTTAGCATTTTTGAGTTTTGGATCATTTGACCAATTTTTTCTCAGTTACAGAACATTATGTATAGACTATAAACAGTTATGGAATATATTTTTTATTTTCGGAGCTTTATTTTGGTATAGATACATAATCCTACTGCATATATCGATGTGATGCTTCTTTTTATAAATGTCGCAAATGTCTATCTAACACATAATTTGCCAATGAGTCTGTTAATTTGTTTAAACTTCTGGAAATATGTTGATATTGGATGAAATCAAACTGTCTTTCCAAAATTTTGATCCTTAGGAACATGCAATAGATAGCTGGATTCGTACAGCATAGATGCCAGTGAGTTGTAGAATTACAAGTTGTGAGTCTAGCCTGATGATAAGTCGACATATACCATGTGTGATGGCATCAGAAAGGAGTTATATCAATGCGCTGTACTCAACAATATTGTTCATAGACCGACCAATACACACTCCTCTGAAACTTACCAACTCGTTGTTGGGATTGAAAATGGCCCATGCCGCAGAAGATAGATTCTGCGAACTACGACTTGCTCCCTTGGCATATCCAACGAATGATTCCAGTAGGTTCGACATCTGCAACGAATGAAAAAAATGGATTACTTAACCAAATTAAATGCTCTTGGTGAAAACAAAAATGTAACAAAAGCACGAGGATCGCTATGCAAAATCAAGCATAGTAATGCTTGAGGTACAACCCGTTGCGAGGTTGCGCCAGTGGAATCTTGTCATAGTCCATCAACTTGTAGGCTCCTTTTGCTAACACTCGCTTAACAATATAGGGACCCATCCATACCGATTTGAATTTCCCTGCTCCCAATTTATCGGATTCCTGGTCATAAAGTAAAACTAGGTCACCCTCTGAGAAGATGTGAGGTTTGACATTCTTGTCGAATTGTGCTTTGACTCGTTTCTTATGAGCCTCGTTAGCCGAAGTTGCATCACGACTGGTTTCATCCAAACGGATTAATTCCAAGAAATTAGCCTCTTCTTCTGAGGTTCCGGGGAGAAGGTCGACTGTGAGTTTGAGGGACGATATTTCACATTGAACCGGTAAGATTGCTTCGAGACTGTACACCAATTGAAAAGGTGTGAATCCGGTTGCATTTCTTACCGATGTCCGGTATGCCCACAAGGCCGAGTACAAGATTAGGTGCCAATATTGTTTGTGGACTCCAATCATCCTTTGCAGCATGCGCTTTAGGACTTTGTTGATTGCTTCAACTTGTCCGTTAGCTTGCGGATAGTACGGAGTAGAGCTGTCGTGGGACAGTCCTAATTTAGCAGCCAACTCAACCATCATGTGATTGCGAAAATGTGATCCATGATCTGTGACTATGGCCTATGGAATGCCGAATCTGGAGAATACGTGATTGAAAAAGAAAAGGGCAGTCGTTTTGCCACTTTTGTTTAATGTAGGCATCGCCTCGGCCCATTTGGTAAAATAGTCCACCATGACTATTATGTACCCATGCCCCCCGGTCGAGGTGGGGTTACATGTCATGAAATCTATGCCCCATTTGGTGAATGGCCTAACAGCTACTACTGGTTGCAACGGTGCGGGTGGTCTTCTGGTTTTGCTATCGAAAATTTGGCAAGTATGACAACTTCTAACTGCGGTTATGCAGCCTTTGAACATTGTTAGCCAGAAGTATCCTGCTCGTAAAAATTTTTGCGCCGTAGCATAACTAGATTGATGCCCCCCACACGCGCCTAAATGGCAATCATTCAGGACTTTTTCGGCCTCCTCAAGGGTGAGGCACCTCCGCAGAACTGTATCGATACCATGACGGTAAAGAGTATCACCGACGATCACGTAGTCTTTTTCTTGGTATCGAATACGTCGTTGTTCGGAGCGTGAGGTATTAGACCTGTATGTTTGTGTCTTGAGATAAATGATTATATCTTCGTACCACAAATCGCTTGAAGATATCATAAACAAATTTTCATCCACAATTTCTTCTTCGGATGTTGCATCGTTGGACGATGATGGGAGATCGCACAGTAACTCCACGAATACCAAGGCTTTCTTTGATTTGGGATTTTTGAATTCCAAATCAAACTCTTGTAGAATTGTTATCCATTTCGAATACTTGCCCCCCAGCAACTGTCGCGACAATATATAAGTCATGGGGTTGCAATCTGACAAAATGGTAGTTTTCCTAAAGAGGACGTAGTGTCGAAATCTCTGTATTGCTTGAACAGCTGCGAGGGCTAGCTTTTCAACGTAGGAGTATTTCATTTCCGTATCATTTAAGTTTTGGCTTAAATAATATATAGGATGTTCAATTCCATTGTCTTCTTGAAGTAAACCATTTCTATGGTCGTATTTGCTGCAGCCAGATACAAGTTAAAGTCTTTTTGATAATCAGGAGCATACATTAATGATGCTTGTATTAGAGATTTCTTTAAAGCATCAAAGGAAGCTTGCGCGACCTGGTCCCAAATGAAGAGTACATCCTTTTTCAAAAGACGAGTATAACCTTTAGCTAGTTCGACATAATTTGGAATGAACCTCCTGAGGAAATTTGCTTTCCCTTGGAGTTTATGAATCTGAAGCAGGCTTGAAGGTGGAGGCAAATCGATGATTTCCTGAACCTTGCAAGGGTCGAAACGAATCCCATCCTTTGAGACAACGAAGCCAAGTAAATGACCAGAACTGACACAAAACACACATTTGTGTGGAATGAGTCTTATCTTGTAGCGTCGGCAACGTAGAAATATTGCTCTCAAATGGTGCGAAGTATTGGTCCGCTTTCACGAATGAGCTGGGAGATCATCGAGATAAGGTTGAACGATGTTTTTGATGTCATGGAAAGCATAGTTCATTGCGCTCTGAAAAGTTGCCCCTGCGTTCTTCAAACCAAAGGGTATCTTGCGATATGCAAATGTGCCCCACGGACAAATGAATGCAGTCTTTAACTAGTCCTGTGGGTGGATATTTATTTTATTATACCCAGAAAATCCATCCATGAATGAAAAGATTTCACATCCAGCGTATTCATCAACTATCTGGTTGATAAAGGGTGTAGGGTAGTTGTCTTTTGGACAAGCTTGATTTACATCCCTGTAATCAACGCACACTCTAATCTTTCCTTGTTTTTTCATCACAGGAACAATATTCGATACCCATTCGGTTAGAGGAACGGGGTAAATGAAACCAGCATGGAGGAGTTTTTAAACTTCTGCCTTGATGGCAACGGCTTTCTTGGGGTGCACCTGCCTTATCCGTTGTCATACCGGTTTGACATCTGGATACATCTTAATTTCGTGTTCAACTATGCTCGAGTCAATACCTGGCATTTCATCATATGACCAAGCAAAGACATCTCTAAACTCGCGAAAGAGAGTGTTATATATTTCCAGTTCGGAAGAAGAACAAGATTTGCCAACATGAATGTTCTCTACAACATATGTTTTGGTCGAGATGTTTATGGCAATAATCTCTTCAATATTGGATAGGTTTCTCTTGGAATCCACCATGTTTACAGTATTTGTCAGAAAGTCAAATACTGAGGGATGGTGTAGGTCGCCGGAATTATCTTCTTTCCAAGTCAGAAGATGGGAACGATGGTGGTGATCTTCCCATGGTGTCCCATCAATCATCATTGATTGAATGATTCCTTCGTCTGTAAGGTGTACTTGCAACCAAGGATCTGAAGGGGTGTCGTATTCCTTCGACCTATCTATCCAAACGCTTGACGAGCGTCGATGCCAGTTTGCCTCCCATGCTGAGAACATTGATTGCTATAATATTTCCAGTGGGGTTAGAGGCAAAACCTGCGAATGATCCATTTTAACATCGTTTTCTGACATCTTTTGAATGGAAGATATCATATTGCAGGTTCCTACATTAGCCACTTCCGCCAAATTGTTAGGAGGTGGTAGGGTAAAAGTTCCCATTAATGTAGGGTCTTTTAGTAGGCCTACTCCGATAATATGAAGCATGTTAGGGCTTCCATGGATCATTGGAATGCTTCCCGTAACTTGCGAACTGTTGGGGAGAAAAGTTTATTGGTCGATGATTGTAATTCCTCCTTGGGAAGGAAATGCAATTTTCCTAAAGTAGGTCAACACAACAGCTGCCATGGCATATATCCAGGGTCTTCCAAGTAGGATGTTGTAATCAAGATTCCCTTCGATGACTTCAACATTGATTTCTACTGTTTTGCCCCCCAGTTCGACTTGCAAGTTACTTAGTATCCCATACGGGGTGTACGTTCGTCCATCAAATGCTTTTAATGTTGTTGATGATCATGACAAAGACAGAGACCCCAGAGTTTTCCAGCAACTCATCGACATGATACATGTTGATGCCCCCCATCAATAATTGTTCTATGAACAGTTTTGTTGAGGGCTTTCACTTGAATGAGGAAAGCTAGTTGAGCTGGTAACTGAGGGTATTATCCTTTATGATTAAAAGATACAAGATTGGAATCCATTGGGTCGATCCCACCTATTGCTGATAATAAAGCCTACTTTTGGGAGGGGCAATTTTGCAACACCTCAAGAGTCGACATCGCGGATGGCGATTGAGCTAAATCCTCCACTATATTATAGTGTTTTGTTGCTCGGGCACGAGGATTAAACGTCGATTTGTATACTACTCCCTTTGGCGATTTTATTGTTAATTCACGAATGATGGGTGGCATGACTTCTGTTGAAGTCGTTGTTGAACGACTAGGTTGATCATTATCCTTGTTGTTCAACATCTGTGGATTCCCGTAATCTTTACTCCTTGTCATTATAAGAGTATCATTCAGTTGCTTCGAGACTGACAACATTAGTACTTGGGACGAGGAAGCATTTTCACTAGCAACCAGATTTGTTCCTGGGTTTGGAAACGGATCAGTCAATACAGCCGAGGTTTTTGAACTTTTGAAAAATTTTCTAAGTTCTTCTTTAAATGGACAGTCTTGTGTCCAGTGATCCTCATCACATATATGACATGGAGTTTTTGGTTTCACATTCCCAGAAGGGTTTGCAGAAGATTTTCTAGGAGATGAGTCTCCCTGGTTTTTCTTCTTCCCTTGTTTTTTCTTATTGCCTCCTGGTTGCTTGGTTTCTTTTCCTTTGTCTGTTGACATGGCATTTACTTCCGAGGCTAGAAATTTGTCATTTTCATCTTGATTCGAAACCGTGCGGGCCTTTTTCAATGTGGCCTTTGCGGTTTTAGTGCTTGTCGTACCTATCACACCATCACCATCATGAGAGTCTTTGTTTGATTTAGGAGGTGGAGGAACAGAGAATTCTGGTCTAGGAGCGTCAAGGATTTTATCGTAGAGCATGCCAGACTAAGTATAGAACAAGTCTAGATATTGTGCACAAGCAATAACTTGCTCTTTAGTGATGAATCCGCCCTTTGCCACATCTTCTGTAATAGTGAGTAATAGTGACTTAATAAACCATTCAACCAATCGCTGATTAGGAACATATGTTTTTACCATTCTACGGCGACGTCGCCACTCATGAATATGATCGGATATGTGAGTGGCTATCGTTTGTTTGAAATTGGTAAGTAGCTCAGTTCTTGTTTTGTACCTGATAGGTAACTGAAAATGGGTTAAAATGGTTGTGGCTAGGGTACTGAAGTTATCAAATGAAGCTCTATGCAGTTCGATATACCACTTTGCTGCCGGACTAGTTAACGTGCGTTGAAAGAGGCAAAGCCAAATCGAATCATCATTGAGAGTGTTTAACGAACACCATAGATGAAAGGTCATCACATGATTCGATGGGTCTTCGCCCGGATTTCCATTAAATTTAGGAATATCCGATGGAAGTTTATGTGGAATCGTCGGCCACCAAGGGGCGTAGGCAATTGGATCATTCGTTAGTTGACTTAGATCCGGTAACTCTAGAGTTACCACGAAGGGCAATTGTTGATTTAGGCTTTGTTGAGCATACCCAGGATAAGACGGAATCGTATGAGCAGTCGGTCTTTGCATACCAGCATAATGCATTTGATGTTGGTAACTTTGGTAAGGTTAATGGGCATAACCATTATGATATGGTTGATATTGTTGCCCATTACTTGCAAAGACTTGTTGCTCATATCCTTGGTAAGCTTGCTAGAATTGGAGTTGTTGGTATTGCACCAGCCATGGTTATGAAGCCATGGACTGTTGTCCAGCACTGACTGTTGGACCAAGATGGGGGTTGGTGTTCCCCATTTGAACTTGTGCCATTCCACTAGTGGGTGATTGTGGTTGTGTCGGAGGTACAAGATATTGTTGTATTACAATCAGCGAAACTTGAGGTTGGCATACAATTAGTGACGCTTGTACTTGCGATATAGCCACAATAGTCGGCGTAGTGGGAATGTTTGTCATAGGTGAACTTTGTTGTATTGAGCATACAACTCTTGGTTGTTAAGACAAGACTGATACCCAACCGCTAGTTGTGATTCCAGCATAACCCAAATTTTGTTGCGAACTCACGCATGGTTGTCCTTCTGAGGAAGACAATGAAAGGGTATACGACCCTCCATATGACGGTAATCCAGTGCTCAAAGGAATAATTTGCCTTTGGGGACCAGTTTGCCCAAATTGGCCTTGTGATGGATCAATTTGTCGAGACTCAACATAAGAGATCCCAGATATAATTCCAGATGAACAAACGGGAACAGTCCATACTGTCAAAATAGTCCCAGGATGGACTCCATCCAGCGATTGAAAACTGGTTGGGATAGATGGCACGCCGGCGAACATTGTCGGAATAGCAGAAGGACCTTCCGCTGTTGCTGTGCCGGGTGACACAGCCCTTGATGTTGATGTTTGTTCAAACATATTAAGTCTATCCAAAATATTCCTCAGCGATTCTTCAGGAACTTCCGAGGGTGGGTGAATATTCTCAGATGAAGAAGGATATAGGGTGATCCCAGCTCCAAGTTGCATTGGAGTGCTAGATGGAGGATCTTCCACAATCTCTTCTATGGAAATCAATCCAGGAGGAAGAGGTAGACCATCAGGTCTGTAAAATATTTCTGGTGCCGAAGAAGATGTAAGTTCTGCAGAAGTAGATGGTTGGGGAGTAACACCTTCTGAATCGGCTATAGACAAAACCGGTTCACGAATAGAAGTGTTAACCGTCACACTAGGATCAGTTGTAATGTCCTTTTGCTGTTGCAGAATTTCTTCCGTAGAGGTAGGGATTCCAGAAATGTTCGGAGTAACCGAAGTCTCTGAGGATGTTGGAGTGCTTGCTCCAACCAACCTAGGGGACTTTGATCTGGTTAAACGAGTTCGCTTTGTCCAGAATGGCTTCGCTTCCGGAGTCAACGATGGTTGACTCGTAAGTCTCCACGAACGACGGGGTTTTGATTGACTTTCTTCCACGATTGCGGATTACTTGATCAACTCAAAATAAAGGGAAAAATATTTTTCGAATTAAATGAATTTTAGACGCTTTGACACAACTTGTTTTTTCAATTTTAAAGAGTCGAGAAAAAACAAAAGATGACTCTAGTTGCCTTCAATTTTTATTGAGCTTGAAGTCACAAGCGCTCAAAGGACCTTTTCCTTTAAGGAGTCTGAAAAGGAGCAAAATGGACTTCTCTAGAGATCTAGGCAGAGAGGATTACCAAACTAATCGTAAAACTGCAGAATACTTTTTATGGTATGGCAGTCAATCTTCCTGAATGCTGTGTTCAGTGCATTATGATTGATAGGGCGGCAGACACGGCTTCCTAAGGATAAAGGATGCAGCCTATTTTGGTCTCCCAATATATATGCGACGGTATGTGGGAGCGCAAGTCCGTACTGGCACTTGCTATCTCAAAGTGGAGAACCAACACGGAAAGCAACAGTTACCAGGCTTTACGACGCCGGAATACGTCTCTAGCCTAGACCTCTAGATGTTGTGCGTTAAGTTCCAAAACGTTGTTAGATTCATTGGATTTATTTTAAGTTGATCTTGCTTAACAGTTTGCCTTTCAAGTTCACCACGTGATGTATGTATAATTCCTAAATGCAATCTAAGATGATAAACAGACATTTTATCTTCTTTCAGCAATGAAAATCCTACCTACTAAAGGGAAGAAAGTCAAGCATCTTTTCTTCACAAAGCACAGAGCACACGCTAAAATGCACAGTCCTAAATCAAGCCAAGCATTCAAAATGCAAATGCACATGCATGTATTTGTTTTTCAGCTCTCTTAATGTGTGAATGACGTTAAGAAAACTATGTGCAAGACTGAATTACTTTTAAAGCGACATTATTCAACAAAATTCTTTTTCATAAACGAAGTGAAAGCAAGAGATGCACTTTGCGATTTTGAAATGGAAATTGCTTTTCGACACTTAAAAACTAATAATTCAAATCCTATGCAATAGTAACTATATAATCGACTATCTAAAACAATAGAATTTCTTTCTAAAACTGAAAACGACAGTTACGACAACTTTCAGATCTAGAGACGACAATTCGACTATGCTACGTTTTGCAAAAGAGAACTAAAATGATGCATAATACATAAAAAACGTTTATAGTTCTTTGCACTAAGGAGGCAGAATAATGCAAGAGAAGGGGGTATTCACAGAAGTACACTGATTACAAACAGCAAAAACTCTTGAATAAGACTGAAAACAGTGAGAAAAATCCACAGTCAGAGGGTAAATTCAATCCTCCCTGACCATCGCACCTGTTACACAGTGAACTCAGTATGCAGCAAACCTACTCCATTCGGGAAGTGCGATGCATACATGCTGCCTTGAAGGTAGGGTTCGATGGTTACAGTGCGAGACTTTGAACGACATCACACTCACAGTTTGCAATCTAGTTCAGGTGTTTTAGGCCGAATAAGTAAAGATCAGTGTATGTAAAACATAGGGGTGATCTAAGAGGTTACTAGAGCCACCACTAAGGGCAATTAGATTGCTTGTAGATCTATTTTTTAATTCATAAACAAAACATGGAGATTGACTGAAGCAGCATTGATTTACTTTGCATTTGTATGACAAATGCAGTTCGAAGGCTAGCTGGCTTGACTTTGGGCTCCATCTGTATGTTTATAAAAGAAACAAGGATAGATAGGCTAACAAGTAATCTAGTCGCTCCCCAGTGGAGTCACCATTTTGTTATATGGGAATAGTGTCCACATGGATGCTGCTATTCCCACTAAGATGGGTGGCTATCTTAGAAACAAACAATCAAAGTCTACTATTGATTCCTTTTATGAAAATAGATGAGAGGAGAACCAAGAGGGCCAACCTGAGTCTTGCGCTCTATTTCCTCTCCTTCTTGATAGAGTTTTTCCACTTGCTCTTTGTCTGCTCAGCTTCAAAAGGACCTGTAGAATCACAGCAACATACTACTATGCAAGAAACAAGGA
>APFE031089845.1:97256-111098 GCA_000404065.3 Pinus taeda | reverse complement strand
AGAAGGGAAGTAGGGTATAAAAAGGGAAGGGGGAAGGGAGAAAAGGGGGGAGTTTTGGGGAGGTTTTGCTTATGATTGTGGGGGTTGGTTGTGATTGTTTGGACTTGTTATGATTTTGGGGAGACCTTGGAAACCTATGGAGGTTTCTTGGGTTTGAGAGGAGGAAAGTATTGTTATCTGATTTTGCACATTCTTCTTGAGGACACACTATATCTAGTTGGACTTGGGCATGGAGGGCTAGGGAACCTGTGGAGGTTTCCTGGGATAGGAATTTGTTTCCTAGTTGGCTGGGTGGTAAATCCGGTTGGGTCGGTGAGAAGGAGCGTTCAGCTGGAGCTATACGACAAAGGTATCATCATCAACCGCTGGAACAGGTATTTTTCCATGAACTACTCTTGTTAAGTTGATATCAATAGAATGCTCATCTTAATTTATGTTGCTTATGATAGAATGAGAAGATGTTAAATGTTTAAAACTTTGTGAGAAGGTCAGCAAGCTCCTTTTATTACTTGCAAATCAACAGTAAAATAGATCTGTTAGTGTATAATAGATTGAGGCTCTAATAATAGGAATCAGGTTCTTACACCTTCGGAGCATCATTGTCACTTTTCCGGGTGATTTTTTCTTTTATCGTCTTTTGCCACCTTTTCTTTCGCTTTTTGCTTGTTTATCTTGTGGAAGTGTTGTTTCACTTTATTTGTTGAGTGAAAGCTAGCATGTTAACTTGTTTTAGCTTGTAGGAGTGTTGTTTCAAGTTTTTCGTTTCCTTTCCCAAGCGTTGCATGAATTACCCTGTTTTTGCACTGACGGTTTTCATTGAGGCAAATCTCTCCACATGCATCATTCTCCTTCTATTTGATTTATCCTTGCACTTCTTTCACATGCATGCATCATTACTCAGTCAGATCTGCACTAACCATTACACCATCTTTCAGATCTTCTTGTTTGTATACTCCCATTGGGAATATCTGGGCTCCCCCTGCCCAGATCTCACACCTCACTGCATGCAATGCACAATCTAGGAGCTCAAGGCCTATACCTTATCTTCTGGAATTACGCAGAACCTGTACTGGGCTAGATCCAACTATGCACTGCACAGTTCTAGGAGCCAGTCTTCCATCTTGTCCACTGAGATTGCACAATGCAAAGTCTCTCCCAAGCTCTGGCCTAGACTGAACTGCACATTGCATGGTTCCAGTAATCAAGCTTTCACATTGACTGCTGGGACTAATAGCGCACAATTCCCACAGTCAGTCAGTCACCCCTGTCAGTTAAAATTGTGCAATTGCTCTCATCAAATGCCCTAATTGCTGCTTGACTATGCTGTGAAGTCATATTTGTAAGAGCTAATGTTTTCTTTCCATGAGTGTCCTTTCTATCCCACAGGTATCACACTCATGAAGCACTTCTCTCCAACAATCATTATACCATGGCACCAAAGATAGCTGCTTCAAGAGAGACCACTGAAAGCAGTACAGGGGAAACAATTGAGCTAATTCCAATTAACTCTCGAATATATGTAGACACTCAACTTTTCATAGAAAAAGAGTCAATACTAACATGGAAGCACGTCCAACAACAATAACAGAAGGTAGAAATCTTGTACAAGATCATGGAAAGAGGAAGTTGCTGACATAATACAGTTAACTCTCGAATATATGCGGACACTCAACTTTTCATAGAAAAAGAGTCAATACTAACATGGAAGCAATTCCAACAACAGTAACAGAAGGTGGCAATCGTGTACAAGATCATGGAAAGAGGAAGTTGCTGACATAATACAGGGAGGACAAAGCTAAAAAGTGAAAGAAGATTCAATATTCATGTAGGTAGCTTTGGTAGAAAAAGAAAAAGGAAGGAGATGATACAGACCATAGAGCAGAGGAAGAGAGAAAAGAAGAGCTTGCAGGTATCATAACTAAGATCACAACAAGAATAACAAGAACTGAAGGAAGAATGGGAGCTGAGGAGGAAAGAACATGAAGAGAAGCAAAATCATGAAGAAGAACAAAGGCAAGGCATGATGACGATGTAAACAAAGACCATACAAGTCAAAGAGTTGGAACAACCAGCAACAGAGGAGGACAGTGAACAGATTCATCAAGGAAAGGGTGATAGTCTCAAACACCAGGAAACATCCAACTGCCATTGCCCAAGCTATCTTGGCCTATCCAGGAGAAACAAACTCAAGTGTTGAGTACATGATGGTGGAGAATGAATAATTGGCAAAGAAATTGTAGGCTGCTAGGAAAGAGGCAAAATGAATCAGAGAGTAGAGTGCAGTTCCCACAATGGTAGAGATGAGGAAATTGATGCTCGATGAAGTATCAACACTTGAGACTACAATGTGAAAGCTCTATGATGGGTTCATCACCATGCATAAAGTAGTTTTCCATGTGCATGGCTTATAATAGCGAAGCAAAGAGTTTGTTCAAACTCTCAGGAACATACATGCTGCCATCGCCCATGTGCAAGAGTGGACAGTGTGGTACAAAGGGGCCTTGCTTCACTTGCCAAATATAATGAAACCTTACGCAGAGCTAGAGAAAACATGGGTCTGGATGTTGACCCAAAACTATGAGCAACTTTCCCCATTCATCACCAGCATAAAGGCCTCATATGCATAGTTGTACACGAGTTTGGATGTCATGGTGAGAACGCACATGATCCATTCAATCAATCCCCTCACCTAGGCTAAACACAAGAACCAAGTCCAACTAGAGACTGGAAGGTACATGAAGCAGATAAGGCGGGAGGCCACCAGGGATAAATTGGAGCTCAACACACATAACATACATAAGTTCCTTGGTGGTCCCATCATGGTTAACACCATGCTGCACTTGCTTCAGGATGAGTTGGATACATGTTCCAATACCATATATCTAGATGCTATGTGTTGTCGATCCTAGAGACAATCTTTGGA
Source organism: Pinus taeda (assembly GCA_000404065.3). Lineage (NCBI taxonomy): Eukaryota > Viridiplantae > Streptophyta > Pinopsida > Pinales > Pinaceae > Pinus > Pinus taeda. The sequence continues at coordinate 108,175 of APFE031089845.1, read as the reverse complement.
TTGCAAGGAGACCAGTGCCTAGGACATCTAGATATGGTGAATCTCTTATTATTCTTCGAAGGATTTAGAGCACCATTTGTGATGTTACTTATAATTTGAATTTGGTTGGTTTAAACAAATTCAGAAAGACACAATGCATGAGTTCTTTATACATAAGAGGTACTCAATGATATAACATGTCAATCAACAGTGGCCAATATTATCCGAGGACTTATAGATCATTTTGTTTTGATATAGATGCGACAAAAAAAGAAATAAAAGAAGAAACTGATCATAGAGAGCTTGTGATATCAAATATTCTACACATATATGGATTCAGAAAGAAATGACAGCCAATAATACATAGCGACTGCTAAGATTCATGGAGCACATTTAAAGATCTGAGTTCCACAATCTATACATGCATTCTCCATAAACAATTTGACTTAAATGAATCTGTATTTAAGAGGAAACAAATCTAGAAACTACTTAACATGAAGTTTGAGAAGAACATGAAACATTTATGGAAATACTAAGGAGAAGAGACAGACTGGAATCCCAAAATTTAGGAATAACCATTGATATTGCACTAATATTCTGAGTAACATATACATCGAAAGAACCAAAATGTTGCCAAAACAATGAAGAGTTCCTTTCAAAAATTATGAACCTTTCTTTCTTTATCAAAAGTTGCATATATAGGCCTCTTTGGATAGAGATAGGCCTTTAGAGAGATATTCCTTCTTGATTTGGTTCATTATGCCAAATCAATACTCAAAAATTCCAACATGTGCGAATGTACAGTTGTTTTAACCATTTTGTATTGAATAAAAAAATAAAGTAAAAAACCATAAGTAAGAATAACATTAAAGGAAATTAAATGCCAAGCCTGGCATAATTTGGATGATCTTTAAGAACTATCAGATGATGAGGCTTAGTGAGGAGAATGCAGTGCATGAGGATGGATCGTTTGTACGAGTGGTGGACTCACAAAATTTTCGCACTATTGCCATAAAGCTGGAGGGTGATGAGGAGAAGAAATAAACTGCATGTAGTTAATATGTTTATCAATAGCCCCTCAGTAGCCCAACCTGCGATGAAAAAGCATCCTAACCATCTCGAGTAGCTGAAATTCCTTCTTTAAGAAATTTACCACAGTTGTACCTTGAAGAGTGGATATTTTCTTGTGAGATGATCATGCCTTACTCTTAGCCTCTATCATTTTTTGATTGTACTGCTCCTGAGGTAGCGATTCCCTACAAGGCCCCTAGAGATTGGGTAACCTAGCCTGCATGATCCTATCAAACTCTTCATTGAAGGAAGCCACATCCTTTTGTACTCTTAGTAGGCATTGCTTTGCTCTAGCTCGAGCTTCTTCTTTCAAAACCACCTTGGGTATCTCCTCCATTGCACCGACTCTATCTTCTATGTCTATTGGTATCAACTCCTTGATTGACCTCTCATTTAAGAAATGAATGAATTTCAGAGAAAATTGGGAGTTCCTTATACTCATCTCTTTAGAATTTGTTAATTTTGATCCATGCTCTACACTAATGACCTTGTGATCATGTATCAAAGTCACATGTTCCTAGATGCGATTCATTTCCTCAATGATCATGTCCCGCACCAATTGCCTGGCTCCAAGGAGACACATGTTCCTCTTCATTTTAGGCTTTAGTTCAATTATCTCCTGTGTTGCATCCCGTGGGTTTTTAGTTACTAGATTAGCATTAATAACTGAGTTTTACAGTTGTTTCTCTTTTTAGGCTAGCAAGGATTTGGCAATATCTAAGTCCCTTTGTGTAATTTTTAGTTCACCTTTAGAAAGTTGAAACTTAGTCAGAGCCTGAGTGAGGCGATCAATGGGGTTCTAGGGATCTTCATGCACTAATACTATACATACATGAGAGTTAATCCTTTTTTTAAACCCGGTCACAATTTGCTTCAAAGACACTACTTCATCTTTACTGTCTTCCAACTCCTTCATCAACTTTTCTTTCTCCATTTCGAATTGTGCTAGCTCCTTTTTCTAAATGTGTTCACCACCAGGCATATTTAGCATATGCCTTAGCTTTTGATTTTCCTTTTGAGTTGACTGTAGAATGGATTCTATGGTTGATGTGTCATCTGGGTTGATACCTAGTTTAATTATCAACTCCTTATATGATTCTTTCTGGAGATACAGAGCTCTAAAGTTGGCCTTCTCTATTTTCATTTTAATGGAGACTTTTCCTATATATTGATGGTCATGAGGTTTTTACCCAAATCATTATATAAAATATCCCCAAACTTCTTGTGTAGGTTGACCTTATCTAACAAAGGGATAATTCCTAGGTTCGTGGAGACATCCAAGGTCTTGAACTGAGGTATTATAGGCAAGACTTGCACTGATGGGTGTTGTAGTGAAATTCTCATTTCATCCTTCTCAGGGTCTATAGCTATCAGTAGTTAGTTGTGCCAAGGGGTTTATTAGGTAGCCATTTATCTCTGCATTCTCCCTTTAACCTTTTTGTTTCTTTCGTTAATAAATCTTCCTTGAGGCCAACTAAATCCTGTAGCAACAACAATGTCTTTAGGATTTGGAATGGCTATTTCAGCTGTGGGTGAAGCTATGATTGCTGATGAATTTTCTAGGTTGATCTGAAAGCCTGGATGATCTGGAACTTGTTTTTCTAGTTGTATCCCCACTTCTTCTTCCTGTTCTAGACCCTGCCTCCTAGATTTTTTATTTATATGGCCCTCCTCTATGTCAGTGTCCCTTGCTGAGACAACAATCCTCTTTTATGATTTTCCCATGCTGAGTGGGGACTCGGTCTCCATTTCTTTATTAAGAGGCCATGAATGAAAGTTAGATTTCCATTCAATTTCAGGCTTTGAGTCATGCATGTATGTTGATGCCTTAATATTTTCTCTCCTTCGGGCAATGATGCCTTGGGGATCATAATGCCAAGTGTCTCCCTTTTCTAGCTCCATGGATTCAAGTAGGGCCTCAAAGATTTTAAAATCTTGCCTTGTGTTTACCACAAAAGAACCTAATGGCTGTCCCATTTTGAAAATGTAGCCTTTCTTTGTTGGTTCAAAATGAATCAGGTATACACAAAGGATATGTCAGATGATTCAAGTAGGCGTGAATACTGGAAAGTGACATGGATGAAGTTCACAACCGTAAACCTGAATCTCTGTGTAATCCTCATAGAGGTACCAGTCTCCTATCATGGCATCCTTACTGAGTTGGAGAAACTCTTTTTGCTGTGGGAAGATTCTGGGTGGCAAGGTTCCATGGATCTGGTAGGTAATGGCTAGGAAGATCGAGATGAATTGGGAATACCTTCCCAATCTGAGCCTTTTTCTCACAAAGATATTCCAGTCAAAGACAAAATTTCATTGCTGATTGGTAAAAAACACTTGAAGATCCAGACATTGAAATTATTCAACATGGGTATATAAGAACAAGTAAAACAAAAGAGAATAGTAGTGAAAATGAGGAGGGAAATAACGAAGTTGAAAGTATATGGAAATGGATAGATAGAGTGGGATGGTAGGTTACTTGGAGCTTGCAGGAGTGCCTGAAAACAATATTAGGGAGTGGTCCTTATATGTTTTAGATACGCGGAGCGGTAGATCCCGCGCAGGTGACCAGCTAGGGAAATTATCATAAGGACTATATAATAGTTGTTGGGAAGAAAAGGTTTAGGCGACAAGCTATTATATAATAAAAGGGGCACGACTGTCCAAGTGTTGGGCTTAGGGATTGGATTAGAAGATACATAGTAGTTTAGGGTTGGTCAGCAGAATGGGAAGTGAAGATCAGAGGCAGGAGCAGACCAACATGTTTTAACCTTATCCTTGGGCCCTTGGGACTTCAATCATGAGGACCCAATGGGAGGAGTCCATTTGGCCGGTGGCCACACTGTGCTATGACATGGAGTACCCAAGGCAGAACAAGTTCTTTGCTAGCTCCTAGAACCAATCAGGATCGTCAATTCACTCTTTGACCTTTCAATGCTGGTGCTGCATATGCCTGTTAATTCTCGTGCAAGTACCACCGCTGGAGTTGATTTTAAAAACGCCAAGGGTGTTGAGGGATGGTGATCCTCGTGAGAGGAACAAACCCTTTACAATATTCTTAAATTAAACTCATCAAGACTCTCGATTACATTTCGCTGTGGTTAAGCTTAAACCTTTGATTCGCTACGCCATGGTTTAAGTGCTGAGAGAGGTTAGTCCTCATGAATTCCTCGAAAGTGATTATACTTTGTTTCTTCTCGATGTCCACTACACTTTTTTCCATCTCTGGAGAAGCATATGAGGTCCAGAGATAACATTGGATACAATTGAGACGGTGTATTGGCATCAATGCACCTAGAACCTGCAACTTGACATTTTCTCCTTGGGCATGGAGCCTTGAAACAAAAACTTCATGAAAACAAACAAAAATAACTTTGAACATCATATAATATTTACATACAGCACACCGATATTTACAATGAATTAGGGGAAAGTTTCTTTAGTGCTAGAAATAGAGTTTGAGGAACTGCCCATTTATTGGTAGTTCCAGTGATTCTCCTTCTAGGTTTTCCAGAAAAAAAGTATTATTTCCTTTTTCTTCGGATATTTTGAAGGGGCCAAACCATAATGGATAAAAATTTCCGTGTTTGCCTTTTTCCTCCCTTTAGACATCCCACCTTAAGACCAAATTGCTAGGTTGAAGTGGTCCATCCTTTTCCTTCTTGTCAAATAAATATTTCATTTTCTGCTGATAATTAACCAATTTTTGGCTAACATGCTCTAACTCTCGTGAATTTCCACCAGTTGATTTATCCTTTAGGTTAAAATGTTCAATTCATCTTCCGCATCTTGCAGTATTCTCGTGATTGACATTGGTAAGTGTATTGGGAAGATGGCTGCTTTTCCATAGACTAATTCAAAAGGAGATTTTCCTATAGATCACTTAGGAGTGTCCCTATTATCCCACAAAGAGAATTTTAGTTGAGAGTCTAAATTTATCTAATTCTCTACGATTGTTTTCTTCAAGATCCTCACCACAGTCTTGTTGGAGGACTTAGCTAGCCTATTTCACTAGGGGTGATATGTAGTAGAATGACCAATTGTAATATTGAACCTTGGACAAAAGCTAATGAATTTGGTTGACTTAAAAACATGAGCATTATATATTACGATCTTTATAGGGAAACCAAATATGGATAACATATTTTCTTCCTGAAAATTTATAACCACCGAGTCAGTTGCATTTCAGGCTAGGATAGCCTCCACCCATTTGGTAAATTACTTAGTGGCTGTGAGTATCCACTTATGATGACCACTAGAAGGAGGTTTTATTTCTCGTATGAAATCCAATCCCCATTGCCTGAAGGGATCTTCAATACACACAAGGAACAAAGGGAGGGGAGCTAACTTCTGTTGTTCAACAAAGATATGACATTTCTGACAAACTCAGACTTGAGAATGAACCTATCCAAAGAGTGTGGGCCAATAAAAATTGACCATTAATATCTTGTGGGTGGTGGTTTTACATCTATAGTGAAACTCTTCCATTACCTCTTGAATTTCAGTCTCCACCAGGCACAACAGTAGAATCCCAATGGGGTATTTGCAATAGAGCTGACCATTGGATATGACAAAATTATGAGCCTGTAGTCTTAGTGTTCGGTACTTGGATTTGCCCATTTTTAAGGGGAAATTTAGAAACAACAAATAATGGATAATATTCTTATACCAAGCTGATGTTTCATATTTGAAATGAATCTTTCGAATTGAAGTTTTGATGTTCAATTGCTACATTTCTTCTTCATCATTTTCTGTCAATAGATTAATCCCGAGTGCCTGGAAGTTGGATTCTGATAGGATTTTGTCTAATCCATTCCCCTAGATAAGCTTTGTAGGCTTGATGTCTAAGTCATATTCCTGAATCTTAGCATTCCATCTTCCTATTTTTCCCTCGCTGTATCCTTGCACCAAAATGTCTTTGACTGCTACTGTTGGAACATATGCTATAATGTCGGGCTGCAAGACATAGACTCTAAATGCCTTCAATGCCTTGACTAGAGTGTAAGCATGTTTTTCTAAAATTTTGTACTTCAGTTTGGCATCTCTTAATACTTGACTGAAAAAAGCTATCGACTGTTCATAACCTTCCTTATTCTTTTGTAACAACACAACGACAATAGTATGAGGGGAAGCAAAAGAAAATATATAAAAAGGTGCTGAATAATTAGGGTTAACTAGCATAGGTGCTTCTTCAAATGTTGCTTTGATTCTAGCAAAGGATTCTTGAGAAGTTGTGCTCCATTTTACTTCATTCTCCTTTTCCAACATGTTAGTGATACCTTTCACTCTTTCAACATAATTAGGTATGAACCTTCTTATAAAGTGGATCCTTCCCAAAAACATTTGAATCTCTTTCTTGTTCTTAGGCAAAGTAATGTGACTAATAGCCTCCACTCACTTAGGATCAATTTTAACTCCCTTTTGTGCCACTATATGTCCCAGTAGTTTTCCTTCACTTAGAGCAAACTGAGACTTCTTTGGATTCAAACATAATCCATATCTCTTGCATTTTTCGAAGGTAAGTTTTAGGTGAAATATATGTTCCTCATCAGTCTTAGAGAAGACTATGATGTCATCTAAATAGACCACTACAAATTTATATTTTTCTCCCACAAAGGCTATATCCATGGGCCTTTCAAAAGTTACTCCAACGTTTATAAGGCCGAATGGCATATGGGCATACATGAAGTTTCCCAAAGGCATGGTGAAGGAAGTTTTCTTTTGGTCATCTAGGTGTAATTCTACCTGGTTATATCCTGAAAAACCATCCATCATGGACATCTGGGCCAATCCAACTACCTTTTTTAATATGTAGTCTATCTTAGGCAGTGGGTAGTTGTCTTTTAATGAGGCCCTGTTAAGGTTCCAAAAATCCACACATAGCCTCATTTCTCCATTCTTTTTCCTGACCGGAACTAAGTTTTCCACCCACTCAGAATATCTCAGAGGCACTATGATTTTGGATTGTATAACTTTCCTCACTTCCCTCTCAATAGACGAGAGCAGGAGATGATTGATCTACCGAAGCTTTTTCTTACAAGGTTTCGTTCCACTTTTTAGAGGAATCTTATGCTCAATAATGTTAGTATCAAATGTGTTCAAATCATCTTATGACCAAGTAAAAACATATTTATAAAATTTAAATATATTTAAATACCTTTTTTGTATTGCATGGGGATCCCTTTTGACAATCTAATCATTTAGGGTTCATCGTCTAAGCCAATATTGTAGTCTTCCACCTATTCATCCATTCCTTGTTTTGCCAGCTTTGAGGCTATATATTTTTATTAAATAGCCTTTCCAATGGGACTAGGCCACGAGGGATAGTATTTCCCTTCAATTGCAAGACTCTATGTCTTGCAATAATTTCTTCCCAAGCAATTGTCTTTTCTTCTGTCATTTTTTTCCTCTTCTTGATCATTAGATGAATTTGAAAATTCTCCAATGACTTCTATAAAGTGTTTGATTTTCTCATCATCCTCGAATACCTACCAATGCTTCACATTATCAGGTATAGAGGGTCTTTACTTGACTTCAACTTCATACATGAGGAATGGATTTTAGGGAGTCTTAAAGTTATTGGAAGCTATAGCAATGAAGTCAGCGATTCGATTCCCTTCCCTGCGTAGGAATTGGAAATTGAATGCCAAAAAGAAGTTGTCCATCAAGTCCCAAACCTAATTTCTATAGTCCCTCAGTATGGTATGTTTAGTATGACATTGATTCTTTATTTTCTTTACCACTAGCTCAGAGTCTCCAAATACCGTTAAACATTGAATATTCATATTCCTTGTTGTTTGCAAGCCAAGTAGCAATACATCGTATTCTTCCACGTTATTTGTTGCCTCAAATTCCATCTTAAATGAAAGAGGGATCAAGCTACCCTCTGGGGATACTAACAACACCCTTGCTCCATTACCTTCTATGGAATTATCCCCATCGAAGTATAACTTCCATACTTTGCCTTTGGCTTTATGCTAATCATCTAATTGGACTACTGGGTGTACCTGAGTTTCTTCTAAGATGAAGTCATCTTCTTTTAACAATAGGCAAGAGAGGTCACTCTCTTTCTTGTACAAATGAGCATTCTTCGAGCCCTCAACTTTGATAACCATTTTTATGAACCTTGAATCTCTATACAATCTTCTTTCTTCCCCTATAAAGGTAGGGATGATGGCATAGTCAAATCTAACTTGATGGAACCTTCAATTTTCAAACCCTAGGATCTAGACAAGATCATGCCAAATATTGCAGGGATATATGCTACCAGGATGTCTATTACTATCCTCTTAACTGGGATCCGAGCCAAGTTCACTACTAGGTATTTTATCATTCCCAAGCATTTTACTCTCTTAGAATCAAAAGAGTAAAGGTATTTATAGGGTCTAGTTATCTGCAAATCGAGTTACTCCATTACAATTAATGACATGAGATTATGAGAGGCACCTGAGTCCAACATACAATTATGAAGTAGGAGGTCATGTATTAAAAGAGTCACATAGAAGGGTGCATTTCAGGGATCTTGCTCTTCAACATGAGGTCCAAAAACTACCATAGGCCTTTCTCTTTGAATATTTAAATAGTCATGTGATGGTGCTGGAGTAGATGGAAGCATAAACTAGGAGACATGAGCTTTATAAGTGGGTTGTTTCAGGAGTTAAATTAAAGGGACTGATATTTTGAATTTTTTGAGTTCCTTTTGAAGATTAAAAATAGTTGGACCTTTCTCTATGCTTCCAGATTCTGCCGGTTCTCTTTCCTTTTCACATGCCCACTTTGATGTGAGGGGTGATTTCTCCTCTTTAGAATCTTTGAGCTTATAGAAATTGATTTAAGGAGTCCTTATTTTTTGACATATTTGAGTCTAAGGGTCCTTTTCCCTTGTCAGATTATCCAGGGGTCTCTTGGGGAGGAGCAGCTTCATGGTGGTCTTGTTCTCTTGACCTTTTCCTAGAGGACTGGTCATATTTACTATGTAGCTAGGCCTGCATGAAATCTGCAAACTATTTACAATACTCACCCTGTCTCTCCATCGTTCAACCCTGCATCCATATGTTTCCCCTCTTCTTAAGTAGTTTTGATTTCTTTCTCCTTCTCCGAGAAAGAAGAGTACAATTTCCCCTGTATTTCACGAGTGTCTTGTGACTGCTCATCCGGGTGATGGGCCTCTAAACTAGACATAAATTAAGGCCCATGCCTTTAAATTAAACATAAATTAAGGTCCACATAACCATACTTCAACATATTAAACCTCTCTTTTTGCATTAGATAATGTATTTTTAACTTTAATATGTTCATTAGGAAGGTTTATGAATAATTGCATATTTGTGCCTAATACTATTTATTTTTGTGGAATATTATGAGAATATTGGGAAGATTATGAAGATTTGGAGGAGGAGATAATTTAGCGAATTACTCCTACTACAGGAGGATCAATATTAAATAATAAATAAACAATATATTATGGAATTATGGCACAAATTGTGGAACTCCAATGATTGAGAAAATCTAGGAATGTGTTCCCTGCCATTTAATGCAGATTCCTAGTATTGGGAACCAAATTCACCAATCAAGGTATTTTGGTGGGGAAAGATTTATCCTTTCATGAGGAATGATTCCTAATAATTTTTTATAAGTACCAAGTCTAATTTTCCTCTAGATTATATTTTGATTAGTCTTCTTGTGGAGAGAACTCATATTTTTGCAGCTCCGTTGTATTGTCTTGCAGGGATGTAATTGTATTGATGCAAATAATAAAAATTGGTGTCATGTTCAGCTTCTAAATCTTGTTCTCCTCCATAGGAATCTGAGTTTCCTTTGGCTCTGCCCTCCCAGGAGCCTCAGAGCCCTTTTTGTATCATTTTCTTTCCTTATTTTCACTTCTTATTCACATGCATCTCTTGTTTTTGTTTCTTTCAATTTCTGCATTTAGTATTAATGATTTCTTGTTGTAGGATTAGGTTAAATGGTTGATGTCATTTATTTTGCAGGATCACAAACATAATTGGAAAATATTTGGAAGGTCATAGTAATAATTGAGCTACTTGGATTAGTCTTCTTATTCCCAAATCTAGATTTCTGGAACTCCTTCGTAGCAAAAAACAATAAATTTCTGCTATGTTTTATAGCATGCTAATGAGCTTGAATCAAGTTGATTCCACTTGAATTATATCAAAATAGAATTCTACTTAATAAATATTTTTACCCCATTTCATTTTCACTTGATTAGATTAGGCATTTGATAGATTTACTAGCTCACTAGTTCTCGAATTTATGGATTTTAGACTAGTAATTTTCCGTTGTTTAATAAATATTTCCCATGTATAGATGAATTTGTGGATAGATGCAGAAAATAATGTGTGTTGTTGTAGGAGCTTCTATGTTGCAGGGAGACCTCATATTCTTTGCCTCATCCAAGCCTCATCCACCCATGTCACCAAAATCCACTAAAATCTCAATCCGAATTCTTGTTTTTTAAACAAAAATTGCCATTTCCATTGAGCAAATCCACCCATCTTGAAGCCTTTGCTTGAGTTATGGGTAGTTTCCACCACCTCCATGCCTTATTATTCCATTATCCACCTTTCCCAAGCTTCATTCCACCTTCTAGACCACTTCCTAAGCTTTCGGCATGTTCTTGTAATACAATAGAGGATCCTGTAGGAGAACCAATACATCTTGTAGACATCCTGTAGCAGTCTGTTTTGAGCCTGAATTGAGAAAAATCATCATTGAAGCTGGGATTAGGCTTCTACTTGAACTCCATGCCATAACAAACATTGTACCCCTCTTCCTCCACACCTGTCTCCCCTGCTGAAGAACAAGGGAAGATTAACATTTGCATTTATAAAGTAAAAAGATAAAAAAATAGT
>APFE031089845.1:25961-97236 GCA_000404065.3 Pinus taeda | reverse complement strand
ATATATATTAGATTTGATGCTCAGTTAGTTTAAATCATCACATGTGATAAACAGGGTTAATCTAGGTTTCTTTTACATTTATTTCATGATCTTTATGCAATTAGAATAGGTGTCTTCCCTTGTACTTTATTTCTTGCAATAGGTTAAGGTTTCCATTTTGAGCATTTCATTTTCTACAATTAGTTTAGGATTTGATTTCAGTACATGCACTCCATTACATCATGACAAGAAAGGAAGGAGACATTGTATGCTATACATATAGTGCCGATACCTCTTAAGTTTGTACGAACCTTGGGTTGATAATTAAAGTCGGTAGCCTTGGGAGTTGCAACATTCTTGTTGCAATACCGAGGCTCATAAATTTTTTGGTGCCTTTGACATGGAGGTGTCAATGTATGCATTGTTTTCTTCCCTAGTTGATTCATTTAGTTTTACTTTGTGCAAAAAAAAAAAAAAAAAAAAAAAGATTTCATTAGGCATATTTCATTTCCAAAAAACAGAAGAGTGAATTGCAAATAGGGTTTTAATTCACCATAAAAACAAAAAAAAATATCTCCCACCGACCCCCCCATTTGATCATGTGGTGTAGTAAGAGCCACATCACCATCCACTTTTGCAGGTAGAAGAAGAATATGTCAAAGAATGAAGAAGAAATGGATGGAGATGATGACAATGAGGAAGATCCTCTCGGATTTCCCATTCAAGATACTGATGGTAGTGTGCACATGAAGAACATCTCTCCATATTTTCTTCCAAAATTTCATGGTCTAAGGTCAGAGGATCCGAATTTTTTTTTCTTTGAATTTGAAATTGTTTGTAGATCTTATGATCACTTATTAAAAACTCAAAAACTGAGATTTTTTCTAGCAACATTGAAGGATAGAGCTCTTAAATGGTTCATGAGTTTAGGGACTAATTCAATAAGATCATGGAATGATATACAAAAGATATTTATAGAAAAATATAAAGATCATGATCTTAAACAAAAAATATTTAGAATAAATCAAAAGGAAGATGAGAGTCTAAAGGATCTAATGGAGAGGTTCATGTATAATGTTAAGAGGGAAAAACTACATCATTTAGGATCCGACACACTAAAAACCCTCTTACTTAGAACAATTAGGGATGAGTGTATTGATCTTCTTGATCTCATGAATAGAGGTGATGTGTAACAATTATCATTTGAATAAATTTGTGAAACATGCAACACATATCAAGAGGAAGGGCAAGAATAAGTAAATCAACATCAAGATTGGTAAGTAAAGCTAAACTTGAAAATTTGTTTCATGAATTTAAAATAGAAATTCTTAGCAATCTAACCAAACAAGTAGAAATTTTAAGAATGCAAGATGAAGAAAAGGAAGATGTTGATATTTGTGTTGTACATGCAGAATCACATGATGTTAAATATTTTCCATCATTACCAAGGTTGAAGGAGGTTTACCAAGAGGATAATGGAGCAAGTCAATCATCAAAGCAACTATGTTATGTAGCTCCAAGAGGACCATGGAAACCTAGTCAACCTAGTATGATGCAAGAGCCTAATTCACAATTTCAAGGTTATGCATATCCACCTCAAAGTAATTGGAACACACCCTTTCCTTGGCAACTTTGGCCATCTCAACCCCAAAACCAATCTTGGCAACAAGGTTGGCAAGGAACTTATGGGAGCCATCCACGATATCCTCCATACCCAACTCCATGTTATCCCTACCATTCACCTCCACCAAAATCACAACCCCAGCCACATCCATTTGAAATATACACTCCCACTCAACTACCTATACCACCATTTGCAAACCCACACAATGAAGTAGCTGAACCCACTTACAATACTGAGGTACAACACTTCCAAATATCTCCTCTTGAGCTAAATAGTATTCACCATAGCTCAGGAAGAGTATTGCAAAAAAAATATTATCGTGATATCATTGAAGGACCACATCTAGAAGAAGAAGATTACAATGAGAATACCAAAGGATCATGGGCTGCATTTGATGAAGAGAAGACAACAAAATCAGAGATTGAGAAATCTCCCTCATGGTTACCATCAAATCTTCCATGTGTTCAAGAGAACGATCAACAAAAAGAGGAAGATTTGAAGGTCATGGTAGAAGAAGACATGAAGAATGATCCAGATAAGCAAAAAAACTAAGGGCATCAAAGTTATATTGAGGTTTGGTTCCAGAAAATCAATAATATGGAGCATCACTCTCTTCTTCAACTATACTTGATCCTTTCAAAGTCAAATCATTTTGTCTTTGAAATCCAGGTACATGTCAAATCATATATTGCAAGTCTACACATCTATTTTTTTGTCATATTGACGTGCACATGGCTCCATTGGAAGTATTCTTATACTTGAAAGTGATTTTGTTTTTCAAGTAGAGTAGGGAAGGAAAAAAATAAAAAATAAAAAATAAGAGGAAAAAAATAAAATCTCAGGTGAAAACCTCCTTTGAGGTGCTTGAGATTGGCACATTGATTGAAATCCTCCATGACGCAGTCAATGGGTTGGAAAAAAAAGAAGAAAGAGAGAGAAAAAAAAAGATCCTATGCGAAAACCTCATTTGAGGCACCTAGGTAGACCTGCTAGTTGAAAACCTCATTGATGCGGCTACTAGGCCTAGAGGAAAAAAGAAAAAAGAAAAAAATATTTGCTCCATGTATCTCTCCGATGAATGTAGATTCTCTCCAACATCTGCAAGCAACAAAAATAAGTTGACACCAAAGAAAATAAAAAATAGGTCAAGCCTAGTCAAAAGAAGTCAAATTTTGACTTTCTCCTCCTTTTCTCAAATGATCCAATAGAACCAAGGCCACGCCAATCCATCACCCTTATTTATTTCCACAATCCACTCATAATTTCCAAGCTTTTGCCACTCATTTTCCTCGCTGTCTCGAAAAACTATAGGAATGCTATGTTTTACTACAGGAAACAAAAATACATAGAGCAGAAAACTATTTTTTCCATATCTTGCAAACTATGGATCCATTTGCTAAGATGTTTTAGGGGGAGATGCATATGGATGATGGTAACATTCTCAAGCAATTTCGACAAATTCCAGTGCACATTTTTCCAGAAACTGACCTCCATCACCTAAAGCCATTTTTGAATTTTCTCAAAATTTGTGCATGCATTTAAAAATCTATTTCATGTGGAGATGCATATGGATGATGGTAAAATGCATAAGAAATTTTAGCAAATTCCAGTGCACATTTTCCAAGAAATTGACCTCCATCTCCTTGAACCATTTTTAGTTTTTTGCGAGATTCTTGCATTCATTGGCCAATATTGTTTTATGGGGAGGTGCATAATGATGATGGCAACATGCTCAGAAAATTTTAGGTCAATCCATTCTACCATTTGGGAGATATGGACAAAACAAGTCTGCTACAAGAGGTTGTCCTGAATTACTACAAGATCTCTTCAGGAAGGTCGAGAAGAAGCTACAAGAGGTAATATGATTGGAGAAATGGGTCAAAAGGTTATGTATTATTTAGGGAAGGTTGATATAGGTCCCCCAACACCTACACATCAACAAGAAGACAACCCATCAACAAAATGAGATCAACAATAAAGAAAAAGGCAGTCAAAAAGATGTACCTAAGTCATAAGCAGCACAACAACATCAACTCAGCAGCAACATGCATGTCTCTCCAACAACCATTAGGTAGGTACAAGCATGCAATATTCTCAACCTCTTCTCTTGAGAATATTATAGTTAGAAATTTTCTTTCAATACATAAGATATGAGGTTTTATAAGCTAAGGATGGGTCAACAGTCTCGACCACCTTCAACTAGTTAATTTCAGCTCACTCATTCACTCATACAATGTGGAAAAGTAAAATTATGAAGGTTGATGATTTCAAGGAATGGGGACAACAGTTAAAAGAAGATTTTTTTTCAAAGGCCAAGTCACCACAACACTCCAAGCTATCCATCCACTTCATATTCACTATCTATCCATCATTCATCCATCCCATATCATAATTTCAAAAACAAACCCTACACTCTGTCTCACCCTGAAAATTCCTTGAAAAAAACAAACAAAGCATCCTCTCCATTTTCAAAAACCTACACTACTCCCTTTGAGCCCTAACATCATCCTCCAAACCCTCTACATCATTTCTCATCACTCCCATACAATTAAAAGACTTTGAAAGAGAAGGAATGGTTGCTATAGGAAGACATAATGTTGCTACAAGAAGGAAGAAAGGAACAAATGATGTTAAAACCAAAAAAAAAATGAGTGCCTAAGAGAGACCTAGTCAAAGTAGAAAACTCCAAGGCCATTAGGAAATCATCTAGGCCATAAAAGAAAAGAAGAAGGCATGCTAATGGTCTCAAGAAACAATGATTTTTCTATGCACAAATATATTTTTGGGCTTTTCCTTGCAGAACTTACAACCAAAATTCTTAAGAGAAAGGACTGATGAATGCACAAGGGAGAGGTCACCAGGGCCATGAATGAGGCACAATGAGGTCATTAAGTAGCTCAGAAGATGAGCAACACTTTCAGCAGGGGGTATGATGTGCCTCTAAATTAGACATAAATTAAGGCCCATGCCTCTAAATTAAACAAAAATTAAGGCCCATCTAACCATTCTCCAGCATATTAAACCTCTATTTTTGCATTAGATAATGTATTTTTAACTTTAATATGTTCATTAGGAAGTGTTATGAATAATTCGATATTTGTACCTAATATTATTTATTTTTGTGGAATATTATGAGAATATTGGGCAGATTATGAAGATTTTGAGGAGGAGATAATTTAGGGAATTTCTCCCTAGTACAGGAGGATCAATATTAAATAATAAATCAACAAGATATTATGGAATTATGGAACATATTGTGGAACTCCAATGATTGAGAAAATCTAGGAATGTGTTCCCTACCATTTAATGCAGATTCCTAGTATTGGGAGCCAGATTCAATAATCAAGAGATTTTGGTGGGGAAATCTTCCTCCTTTCATGGGGAATGATTACTAATCAATTTTTATAAGTACCGATTTGAATTTGACTCTAGAGGAGATTTTGATTAGTCTTCTTGTGGAGAGAACTCGTATTTTTGCAGCTCCATTGTATTTTCTTGCAGGGATGTAACTGTATTGATGAAAATAATGAAGCTTGATGTCATGTTCAACTTCTAAATATTGTTCTCCTCCATAGGAATCTGACTTTAATTGGGCTTGGCCATCCCAGGAGCCTCAAATCCATTTTTGTATCATTTTCTTTCCTTCTTTTCACTTCTTATTCAAATGCATCTCTTGTTTTTGTTTCTTTCTATTTCTGCATTTAGTATTAATGATTTCTTGTTGTAGGATTGGGTTAAATGGTTGACGTAAGTTATTTTGAAGGATCACAACAATAATTTCAGACTTGGAAAATATTTGGAAGGTCATAGTAATCATTGAGCTACTTGGATTAGTCTTCTTATTCCCAAATCTAGATTTTTGGAACTCCTTTGTAGCAAAGAACAATAAATTTATGCTATTTTTTATAGCATACTAACGAGCTTCAATCAAGTTGATTCCACATGAATTAGATCAAAAAAAAATTCTACTTAATAAATTTTTTTACCTCGTTTCACTTGCACATGATTAGGTTAGGAATTTGATAGATTTAGTAGCTCACTAGTTCTGGAGTCTTTGGATTTTAGACTAGTAATTTTTCGTTGTTTAATAAATATTTCCCATGTATAGATGAATTTGTGGATAGATGTAGAAAATAATGTGTGTTGTTTCATGAACTTCTACATTGTAGGAAGACATAATATCATTCGCCTCATCCAAGCCTCATCCACCCATGTCTCCAAAATCCACTAAAATGTCAATCCAAATTCTTGTTTTATAAGCAAAAATTGCCATTTCCATTGAGAAAATCCACCCATCTTGAAGCCCTTTCTTGAGTTATGGGTAGTGTCCACCACCTCCATGCCTTATTCTTCCATTATCCACCTTTCCCAAGCTTCATTCCACCTTCTAGACCAATTTCTAAGCTTTCAGCCTGTTCTTGTAATAAAACATGGGATGCTGTACGAGAACCAGTACATCTTGTAGGAAATCATGTAGCGGCTTGTTTTGAGCCTGAATTGATAAAAATCATCATTGAATATGGGACAAGGCCTGTAATTGACATCCATTCCATCACAACCATTGTACCTCTCTTCCTCCATACCTGTCTTCCCTACCAAAGAACAAGGAAAGATTAGCATTTGCATTTATAAATAAAAAAGATAAAAAAATATTATTTATTTATTTATTATTTATATTTGCACATGAACACAACAGTTAGTACTCTCTAAATCAGATTTCATGCTCAGTTAATTTAAATCATCACATGTGATAAGTAGGGCTAAGCTAGGTTTCTTTTACATTTAGTTCATGATCTTTATGCAATTAGAATAAGTTTCTTGCCTTGTACTTTATTTCTTGCAATAGGTTAAGGTTTCCATTTCGAGCATTTCATTTTTTGCAATTAGTTTAGGATTTGATTTCAGTACATGCACTCCATTACATCATGGTAGCAAAGGAAGGACACATTGTATGATGCGCATATAGTGCGGCCGATACCTCTTAAGTTTGTAGCCTTGGGAGTTGTAACATTCTTTGTTGCAATATTGAGGCTCATCACCGGTCATCCTCTATGTACAATGGGGGGGGGGGGGTAATATGGTCTAGATGATCCTTCCTTTCTCTTTGTAGTATCTATAATGGCTATCTTCATTATTGGGGATTAAAGCCTCGATTAGGAACTTGACAATTCTATCTCGGAAGAATTTTGTTTTCCAGTTCTAGCTTAACCAGTTTATGTGATAATATTTTTATTAACTTATCCATTTCTTCTAGCTTTTGTTCCTGTGATTCTTTTCCTTGACTAGAGGAATATACTTCCTCTTTTCCTTTCTTCTTTTCCCCAGGATCAGTCTTGCCTCTTGACTTTCCTGTGGATGTGGAATTTTCCTCCGAGTCGAGGGAATCAATTTGGATTTGATCCAATGTGCGAGACTTCCTCTACCTTAGTGTGAAACCAAACTCAGATTCTAAAGCCCCAAAAAAGACTACTCGGGTAGAATCCTGGGGAGGCTTGATTTTAACGTGCAGGTTTTTGTATTGCTTGTTAAACCTCTTTATACATTCTAAAATATCTTCATCTAGTTTTTTCTTTATAGCGTTGAAATCTATTAGGATATATCCATGATCTCTCTTCTATCCCCACTTCTACATAAAGGAGTCTCCATCTCTTACCAAGTAGCAATGGAACCATCTAGTAAAGATTTAAACCACTTTATGGCCTCTCCATAAAGGGATTGAGCAAAGGGCCTCAGTACCACATCTAAGTGTTCAACGTTTAAATTCTCTGCAAATTCATAGAAGATATCTATATGTCTCTATGCTGAGATCTCATCTTCTCCATTGAATCTAGGCAAGAGTTTAAGGTAGTCTTGTGGCATGGCGCTCATAGGTTGAGGCAGGTCTAATGGAGCATACCTTTTTAGTAGGAAGCCTGAGACTACCATCTGTATAAATGGAGGTGGTGTTAGATTTATCAGAGGTCTCTATACTATGAAAATAGATGAAACGGTAGAGAGACTGAGACTTTTGGAATTGTTTATATGATGAGTATGACTGCCAGTGAAGATGTCTTTTCCCTTTTCGATCTCAAGGGAAGGAGGAAACGAGAAGGAAGGAGTATTAACTAAAACTTCTTCTTCTTTGACTTTCGAGGGAAAGATATTATGTATCATACCAATTTCGGAAGGATAGGTTAAGACTATAGGAATAAAGTCTGAACAATGAATGATGGTGTGCTGAGAGATGGACGAGGAAGCTTCAAGGAATGAGGAGATAGTAGCATCAGTAGCAGAGTTTTTTTCCTTCTAAACTCTCCTATAGATTAATTTTTCTGAATCAGATACAGATGGAGTTTTTGTTGAGATGTATCTAAACGGGTATGGGGTCTCCTAAAAGCTAGGATGATTTTCTTAAGATTTAGACAGTGGAGTCGCCAAGGTGATGAATCGACAATCCATATGTCTTTGCTCACCTTAACAAAGACTGCCTGAAAGTCATATCCCAGGGGAAAAATTCTCTAATACATTCCCCATAAACAACTCCAAAATATGTTGTCGATCCTAGAGATAGTTTGTGGATTACAAGGAGACCATTGCCTAGGACATCTAGATCTAGTGCATCTCTTATTATTCTTTGATAGATTTACAACATAATTGGTGATGTTACTTACAATTTGAATTTGGTTGGTTAAAATAAATTCGGAAAGACACAGTCCATGAGTTCTTTATACATAAGACGTACTCAATGATATAACATATCAATCAACAGTGACCAATATCATCTGAGGACTTACATATATTTTTGTTTTGATATAGATGTGACAACAATAGAAATCAAAGACGAAACCCATCATATAGATCTTGTGATATCAAGTATTCTACACATATATGGATTTAGAAATAAATGACAACCAAGAAATCATAGTGAATGCTACGACTCATAGAGCGCATTTGAAGAACTAAATTCCACAATCTACACATGAATTCTTCATCAACAATTTGATTTAAATGAATCTGTATTTAAGAGGAAACACATCTTGCAGCTACTCAACATGAAGTTTGAGAAGAACATGAAAGATTTATGGAAATACTAAGGAGAAGAGATATACTGGAATCCCAAAACGTAGGAATCACCATTAATACCGCATTAACATTCTGAGTAACATATACATCGAAAGAACCAGAATGCTGGCAAAATAATGCAGAGTTCCTTTCCAAAATGATGAACCTTTCTATCTTTATCAAAACTTGCACATATATGCCTCTTTGGACAGAGATAGGCTGATAGAGAGATATTCCTTCTTGATTTGGTTCATTATGTTAAAACAATACTCAAAATTCCAGCGTGTGCAAATTCACAATTGTTTTAACCATAATGTACTGATATAACAAAATAAAGTAAAAAACCATAGGTAAAAATAACACTAAAGTAAATGAAATGCCAAGGCTGGCATAATTTGGATGATCTTTAAGAACAATGAGATGATGAGGCCTGGTGAGGAGCATGCAGAGCACAAGGATGGACCGTTTGTATGAGTGGTGGATTCACAAACTTTTTTCACCGTTTCCATATGGCTGGAGGGGGATGAGGAGCAGAACTAAACTGTATGTAGTTAATATTTAGATCAATCACCCCTGAGTAGTCCAACTTGTGATGAAAAAGGCTCCTAACCATCTCGAGTAGCTGAAATTCCTTCTGTAAGAAATTTACCATAGTTGTACCCTTATGAGTGCTATTTTCTCGTGAGATGATCCTGCCCTTCTCTTAGCCTATATCATTTTTTGATTGTACTTCTCCCGAGGTAGAATTTCCCCATGAGGACCCCAAAGGTTGGGTAACCTAGCCTATATGATCATATCAAACAATTTATTGAAGGAAGCCATATCCTTTTGTACTCTGACTAGGATTTTCTCTACTCTAGCTCACGCTTCTTCTTTCAAAGCCACCTTAGAGATCTCCTCCACTACACTGACTCTATTTGCTATGTCTATTGGTCTCAGCTCCTCGATTGGCCTCTCATTTAAGAAATGAATGAATTTAAGAGAAAACTGGGAGTTCCTTATACTCATCTCTTTAGCATTTGTTATTTGTGATCCACACTCTGCACTAATGACCTTGTGATCATGTATCATAGTCACATGTTCCTAGCTGTGATTCATTTACTCAATGATCTCATCCCACACAAAATGCCTAGCTTCAAGGAGAGACATGTTCCCCTTCAGTTTAGCCTTCATTTCAGTTATCTCCTGTGTGGCAACCAACCTATATGTTTTGAGTGACCTGTTCAACATTAATAATCGAGTTTTGCAGTTGTTTCTCTTTTTAGGCTAGCTGTGCTTTAGCAGTGTCTAAGTCCCTTTGTGTCTTTTTTAGTTCACTTTCAAAAAGTTGAAGCTTGGTCAGAGCCCGAGTGAGGCGATTAATGGGGTCCTAGGGATCTTCAGGCACTACTACTATACATACATGAGAGTCAATCTTCTTTTGAAACTGGGTCACAATTTGCTCCAAAGCCAATACTTTATCTTTATTGTCTACCAACTCCTTCATCAATTTTCTTTCTCCATCTCGACCTGTGCCAACTCCTTTGTATAAGTATGTTCACCACCAGGCATATTTAGCCTATGCCTTAGCTCCTGATTTTCCTTTTTATTTGACTATAGAATGGCTTCTATGGCTGATCCATCATCTGGGTTGATACCTAGTTTAATTATCAACTCCTTATATGATTCTTTCTGTAGAGATAGAGCTTTAGAGTTTTCCTTCTCTATTTTCATTTTATTGGAGACTTTTCCTATATATGTCTCAACTCTATTGATAATCATGATGTTTTTACCCAAATCATTATATAACATTTCCCCAACCTGCTTTTGTAGGTTGACCTTATCTGACAAAGGGACACTTTCTAGGTTCAAGGAGACATCCAAGGTCTTGAACTGAGGTCCTGTAGGCAAGGCCTACACCGATGGGTGATGTAGTGAGATTCTCATTTCATCCTTCTCGAGGTCCATATCAGTTAGTAGTCGGGTGTGTCGAGGGGTTCATTGGGCAGCCATTTCTCTCTACATTCTCTATTTTACCTTTTTGTTGCTTTCATTAATAGATCTTACTAGAGGCTGACTGGATCCTGTAGCAACAACAATGTCTTCAGGATCTGGAATGACTACTTCAGGTGTGGGTGAAGCTTTGACTGCTGGTGGATTTTCTAGGTTGATCTGAAAGCTTGTATGATCTGGAACTGATTTTTCTAGTTGTATCCCCACTTCCTCTTCCTCTTCTTCTTCCTATTCTGGACCCTAACTCCTAGATTTTTTATTTATATGGCCCTCCTCTGTGTCAGTATCCCATGTTGAGTCAAAAATCCTCTTTGATTATTTTCCCATGCTAACTAGGGACTCAGTCTTCATTTTTGTATTAAGAGGCCATGAATCAAAGTTAGCTTTCCATTCAATTCGGGCTTTGAATCATGCACGCTTGTTGATGCTCTAATATTTTCTCTCCTTCTTTAAATGATGCCTTGGGGATCATAATGCCAAGTGAATCCCTTTTCTATATCCATGGATTCAAGTATGGCCTCAACTATTTTAAAATATTGCCTTTTGTTTACCACAAAAGGATCTATTGGTTGTCCCATTTTAAAAATGTAACCTTTATTTGTTGGTACAAAATGAAGCAGGTACACATTGAGGATATATCAGATGAATTCAAGGGTGAATATACTCATAGGCATGAATACTGGCAAGTGATATGGACAAAGTTCACAATCGTAAACCTGAATCTGTGTAATCCTCATAGAGGTACTGGTCTCCTATCATGGCATCCTTGCTAAGTTGGAGAAAATCTTTTTGTCGTGGGAAGATTCTGGGTGGCGGGATTCCATGAATGATCTGGTAGGTAATGGCCACGAAGATTGAGATGAATTAGGAATACCCACCCAAGCTGGGCCTTTTTCTCATAGAGATATTCCAGTCAAAGAAAATTTTTTGTTGCTAATTAGGATAAAACCCTTGAACATCCAGACATTAAAATTCTTTGACAACAAGTAAAATAGAAGGGAATAGTAGAGAAAATAAGGAGGGAAATAAAAGAGTTGAAAGCATATGGAAGCAGATAGATAGAGTGGGATATTAGGTTACTTGGAGCCCACAAGAGGGATTGCAAGCAATGTTGGGGAGTGGTCCTTATGTGTTTCAGATACTGGGGGTGGTGGATCCTGTGCAGTTGACCAGGCAGGGAAATTATTACAGGGAATGTATAATAACTGTCAATAAGAAAAGGTTTAGGTGACAAACTATTATATAATAGAAGGAGCACGAATGTCCAAGTGGTGGGCTTAGGGATTAGAGAAGAGGATAGGTGGAAGTTTAGGGTTGGTCGATAGACCGGGAAGCGTAGATCAGAGGCGAGAGCAGACCAACATGTTTCAATCTTACCTTTAGGCCATTGGGCCTTCAATCATGAGGAACCAATGGGAGGAGACCATTTGGTTGATGGTCCACTATACTACGATAGGGAGTACCTCGGGCGGAACGAGTTCTCTGCCAGCTACTGGAACCAATCAGGACCGTCCATTCACTCTTTGACCTTTCAATGCCGACACTTCCTATCTCTTTAATTCTCGTGCAAGTACCACCACTAGAGTTTATTTTAAGAGCGTCGAGGGTATTGACGGATGGTGACACCGATAAGAGGAACGAGCCCTTTACTCTGTTCTTAAAAGAAAATTATCGGGCCTCTTGATCACATTACATCATGGTTAATCTTAAACCTCTAATTTGCTGCACGATAGTTTAAGCATTGAGAGAGGTTAGTCCTCATGATTTCCTCGAAAGTGATTATACCTTGTTTATTCTCGATGGCCATTGCACTATTTTCAATCTTTGGAGAAGCATATGAGATCCACAGTTAACACTATGGAGGCAATAGTTTGCTATCAGGAAGACACCATCAAGCAATTTGGGGACATCATCAAATAGTACCGAGGTTGGCATGAGCACATGACCGAGAAGCACCAAGTGGAGGTTTCCGAGTTGGTATTTTCCCAAACTTCAGAATTATAGTGTTTTTTCTTGTTAGGTTGTCTCTATCCTATTTTGTCTTGCATGGGTACTTGTGGAAAATGTATATTATTTATAAATATGTTGTAAGTGAAATTCCAAGTGTCATTAGTGGAATGTAAACAATCACTATGTAATGTAATCAATTATTTGTAAAGGAAGCTGAAGTGTCATGAGTGTAGTCAAAGAGCTAGAAAATGGAATGTCAAAGGTCACCCACCCTTTGTTATAAATAGAACCTCATAACTCATAGAATGAGATTTTGGGAGCCGATATTTTGGCTAGGCTTAGGCTTAGAGAAGGCTTGGGAGTATTGTGACGAGCCTTGGCTTCTCCACAACATAGAGTGAGTATACTTCTTTGGAGGAGCATGTGTTATTGACTGTAATGTTCCACTATTGGGGCTAGTGGTTGTCAATGGTGTATGTATGGATGGAAATTTCACTTACAATAATATAACTGAGCCAACACGTGTTCATGCATATGTTGTTATCGTAGTTGGACTATTCTGGTTGTTTAACATTGTGTATTGTTTAAATTAACAACTTTCTTTTGAACTATTTTGTATGAAATTGTATGAATATGGTTGAAGGCTTGTTGTTGGATTAACCCGTTGTAAGGACTTTGGACACCACTTATCTCCACAATGGTATGATACTGTCTAGTTTGGGCCTAAGCCCTCATGGATTTGTTTTTGGGCTTTACCCCCAAAAGGCCTCATACCAATGGAGATATTGTCCATCCTTATATACCCATGATCCTCCCCACTTCTAGTCAATGTGGGACTTTGGTCGTATACCCAACAATCCTCCCCTCGAACAAAGGACCATCGAGCCTCCCCTCAAACGATTATCCATCCGTCCACTCTCTACCAACTAGGATTCTCCGCTCTAATGCGTTGGAAGCACATGCCTTACATGGAGCACCACCTGCCTCGAGAGCTTGCTCTATCCCAGGTCAACTCCTCTTCATTGTGTTTGGACCAGGAAACGTCCATGAAGAATTCAGAGCACACCGCCTGTCTAACCGAGCTTATCCACGGGTCCGATTGTGATATTACTGGGGCCCACCACCTTCGTTCAGCATTCCGAGGATTCATCCACTTGGCTAACTTCGAACTTTGGCTCTGATACCACTTTTAAGAACTCTGGACACCACTTATCTCCACAATGGTATGATATTGTCCACTTTGGGCCTAAGCCCTCATGGATTTGTTTTTGGGCTTTAACCCCAAAAGGCCTCATACCAATGGAGATACTTGTCCATCCTTATATACCCATGATCCTCCCCACTTCTAGTCAATGTGGGACTTTGGTCGTATACCCAACGCCCGTCACTTTGTTTTTTGGACTATTTTGCATTGCAACTTGTGATGTCCGCTCATGTGTTCCTTTCAGGCTGTGTACTATTACAGGCTTCTAAAGGACACACATCCTTTTCCCCTCCATGTGTTAGAACCCCCATGCATCTCATTTGAATTGATGCAATATCACACACTTGCCTCTGACCAAATTCATCATACTTATCTCTACGCACTACCATGGTCAAGGCACTAAATTACCACCCACTGCTGGGACTCCTACTCCAAACGGTCTGAGGTCTAGTTGGGACTTGTTACTGGGGAGATCCCATTGAATGTTGGCAGGTCCAACACTGTCAACACTGTCACATGCCACCACGTTTTGAAGGATGTACCTTGAACATATTATCCCCTTTAGAAGTGTAAACCACCTAATAGGACACTTGGTTAACCCCATTTGGAGTTAGAAGACATTGGCACATCCCGAAGCCCATTATGGAAGGGCAGACCATTATGAAGTTCCCACATATGGTCCATGGTTGGTAAGCTCATTTACTCAATTTATCTAATGACATGTTGTACTGGAAGGTTACGGGATGCATTGGATCTTATGCAAGATTTCAGATGGTCTCCATATTGGGTTTGGTCTCTCTATACGAGGTATTAATCCTCCAAAGGGATACATTGGCATTTATAGGGTGTGTGTTCAGAGTCATGGGCCTCGATTATAGTATACAACACTCCATGGATCCCCGAGGATGGTTAGATATGGTCGAGATACTCCCATTGGACGAGGAAGATGCACTTCGTTCACCTTTGCCAAACCGGCCCCACAGATGTAGCATGCACTTGGCAGCTGAATTAGGAACCGTATAATGACGTGGCATCCTATACACCATCATCAAAGCCCTTTCAAATTATCTACATGTATCTTTGACTCATTTGGATACCCATGAGGTTGTTATTGTGCCCCCACACCCATTAGGAGCACCATAGATTTATTGTTTGGAGAAGAAGGGGACAATCCCTTGGCCATCACTTTTTAGGGTCCTACTCTTCATTATAGCACCCATGGAACTCATCGAGCCTCTTAGAGGTCCCTATGACATGTATTATTCATCATTTGACCTCTTAAGAGACATATTCTTTCATTTGTGAGCTAGTTTGGTGGGCTTGCCACCAAATGTTAAAATATTAGCACATTATTTTATTTTTGGTGCTTATGTAGTCCAAGGATACTAATTCAAACTCCTCACTAGTGTATAAATACAAGTGAGATTTTTTCATTTTATCATCATCACTTTGGATTGGATCTCTTCTCTCTCTTGAGAGTTTCACACTTTTTCTTGGAGCATGAATTGGAGCTTTATGGATGAATTTTAATGTGTGGATTTGGTTCATCTTGTCTTGGAGCTTCTCTATTGTCAAATTGTTGATGGTTGGATATACTCTATTAAATGTAAGTACATTCTTTTAATATTATTCTTGTTTTACTTTGTCATATACATTGTACTCGAATTTTCGCTATTTTTAGGATTAATTGTTGAATGCATTTACTGCTTAAATTGCGGAATTTTATCTCTATATAGAATATCTTAATGTATGGGCCATGAAATGTGAATTAAACCTCATAGGGGTAATTCTATCAACGAATTTATCTTGATAAGCAATAAACATTTTCACATCAAAGTATAAAAGCTGCAAGATTGCTTCTCTTTGACCTAAAAGGCTAGCAAAGTAGTCTTGAGGCCCCGTTGACTGGGAATGAAAGGTCCTCACTCATATTCATCATAGAATCCATTCTATGAAGACCAAGTCATTGATCTACCAAGATGTGGTCACCTAAATCATATATATTTTCACCTTTTTCTAGTTCTAGCTAAGTTGGGTCACTTAGGGCATCATTTTCCTAGCAAACTATATATCCAAAGAGGTATATCTCCTAGCCTCTCCTACGCTGGTGTCTCCTAAAGGATTCCTCCAAATTTGAGGTCATTCCAGTGGTGGAGTTGCAAGAAAAGACAAGCCCTAGCTTCGAGAACAAACTTTTCCCTAGTATCCATAATGCTAGTACCTCATAGGATCAATTCAATACCTTTAAGTGAAAATGATTCATTTTACCCTTTCCTCCACCTTGTAAAGAGTAAGAACATCATTGGTTTCCATACTCTTTCCTCCTACCCTAGAACAGGTGCACTTGGTCACATGTGGTTCTGTTCCTTAAAAAGACAATTCTTCAAGAACCATCCAGGATACCGATTTCAAAAAGGATTTTTGGGATTGAGAGACTCTTTCATGAATCATATCCCCTAAACCTAACCCTCAAATCATCTCATTCCTCTCATAGAAGCCATTTTACCTTTCTTAGAAATCAAGCAAGCTCTATCCTTCAACTTCTTATGGAAAGGGAATTATTTGGGTCACTCCACATTTATTCTTTGATTTACCCTTCGTCAGTGACTCCATAATATAGCAGATCTCCTCCCATCATTGAAAGTCTGTAAATAGAAGGGAGCCTTAGCTGAGGTGACAATGGGCTAAATATCCATTTGTTTCCCTTGGGCTAGAATTTTCCCTTTAGGGATCCCCCTTAGGTCCCCTTCTAGTTTGAGCAGTAACAAGCTATATTTAGATAATGTTTTTAGTTTGGTTTATATGTAGTATGGGGCTTTGTTTTGGCACTTTTCTTGGTGATTCATGAAACATTGAACTTTGTCAAGTTTTGGATTGTTGGGTTTATCTCACTCTTTATTTTTGGACTGATAACATGTTGTATTTATAATGGTCTAGTTTCCTTGGTGGTGGAGCACTGGGATGAAAGTATGGATAATTCTGTAATAGTTTCCATGTTGTCCTACTTAATGAAATATTAGCTTACCAAAAAAACATCAGTTTTCAATGTTTTTTCTTTCAAACTTTGTATTTTTTTAATTATCTACACATTGAAATGTTTTTCATTTTCTGTTTGCTAGCATGCATATGTCTTATGCGACTAGGTTTTTGTCTAAGAAAACATGACCTAAAGAGGTGGAAGACATAAAAATCACTTAGGCATTACACCTAGCGTGGGCACACCAAAACTTAACATGATTGGATTTTAAGTTTCTCCACTCAACCACTGCAGAGTTTCAACCCTAGGTCACCATATAGAATGAGGCTCTTTGAAATAAATCACATTGGTGGAATTTGATTACAAGGTGACATATTTGGATCAAGTGATTTTTTCTATTTGATGCTATTGATTTTTATTTGTTCCCAAAAACTCAAGGCTAGACCTTGTTTTTGGAACTCAAAATGGTCATAACTTATTGATACATACATTGCTTTGAGTAATTTTTTTTTTGTCCAAAGGGATAAAAATTCATACTTTATGTATGGTGATATCAAAGTATATTTATTTGGCCATAATATGGTTATTGACGATTGTAATGGGCTCATATTTCTCCTTTGTTTGATTATGACAATAGTCTATTTGAGACAATTTACTATTGGTATAAATTTGGTGTTTTTCTTGGTACTATGCATTTCTGATGTGGAGACCATTTTACATTACATTTGGTGCACATTTGAGTGCTTGTTAAACTTGATTATCATTGCGAGATCATGGTTAAGTTTTTTATTAAATCACTCCAGATGATCATCAACACTTTCAACCTATATAATCATATTCAACTTCTTCTTTTGTTATCATTCATGTTTTATTGAAGAGATTGTTCTTTGATACATTGTGAATTTTCTGTGATGATTGATGAATTTTGTCTTGAAGGATATTTCTTACAATTAGTTCTTTGTTTTCTTCACCTCTTCCAGAGTGGGGTGTGAGAAAATTTTGGAGACAAATTAGTGTTACAAATTATTAATCTATCTCGAGTTTCTTAGCACTTCATCATGAGAATATTGATGTTGTTATTACTAGTCATATTGTATTGATTCTTGATAATAGTAGGTGTTTTACTCTTGCACCTTGTAGAGGATTTTGTTGCAAACCTTTGATGGTTTCCTACATTGTTTGGTTCAAAAGATTATCCTTGACAATAGATAAGTTTGAAGTTATCTTTTCCACTTGTCCAAATATGTTTGAAGTTGTTATTAATAGGGAATGTAATGTGATTATACCTTCTTCTAAATGTGTTCATTACACCACATGATGTAATGATTGTCTAATGGAAAAATTTATGGTTGCATAATATATGACTATGATAATTGTGAGAACATATTCTCAATATTTTGTACACACAATGAGGCATCATTAAACTTGTGATATCTTAAATATCTCACATTAATGACCTATTATTTCGATACAAAACAAATTCTTCCTTGAATCAGGTGCCCATCCTTTTAGTCAACATTATGCGGGAACATTAGATTGTATTTTAATGTCATCTAGTAGCTTGATGTCATTGTGTACTTATTTTGATAATGATGATCATTATAACATCATTTGTGGGGCACTTATAACATGGCATCACTAGAATTTTGTAATATTACACTTGTGCACATGGAGATGGTTTGGAGAGTTATTTGGTGGTGACTTGTCTCTCAGGTAATGGTGACATACACTTACATGTCATTCTTATGCAATACTTCTTCCTTATCTTTTTATAAGATTATCATAAACATTTATAGATAGGTTTCTATTCACCCTTGATATGATGACATATGATCAATGATCTCAGTTTTTCCTAGTCACTATAAATTGAGGTCATTGGTCATGAATCAAGGGAGTGGAGGGTGATTTACGGTATTGATCATTAGCCTAGACCATAGGATTCCTTAGGTTAGATCATCCATATGAGCATTATATGGATCCCATTTGAAGTCCATACATGCATGTTCTTTAGCAATTGTAATGTGCTTGTGATATGCTTGAGAGTTGTATGTATTCCGTATGAACTCCATACATGAGTGTTCTCTAACCAACGTAATTGGGAGAGTTATATCAAGAAGTACTCCACTAGGAATATTCATTACATGTTATACAATGAGAAACATATGCAATACTCAACTAGATATCCTTTAGAATTCATTTTCAACAAATTAGGGCACAAAAAAGCATAACCTAGAAGCAATAATTTCATACATTAGAAAATTCAAAATAATAGTCTTCAACAATAGGCACTTATAAGATAACATGTAGTATATTCATATATTAGAGCAAGAAATAGCTTAAAGAATGTCAATATTAGTGTTCATACATCAAAATGCATCCAAATGTATCCAAAAGCACCCACACGAAGCAAGTGTGAATTCTCTAATAGGTTTGAAATTCACAAGTTTCATTATGATGAGAGATGAAATGGTCTTCATCTAATTTATACATGTCCAATGATATCTAGTTTTAGCCTAGAATCCCCTCAAGTTATAAAATAATGGGAAAATACTAAGTGAGGTTACAAGCCAACCTCATAGCCAACATAACAATTAACCCACAAAATAGCCAAAATGTTGATGTCATGCATGCATTTTCCTTCTAGGGCATGCATTGGGATCCTCCAGTGCCAAAGTGTATCTAGATGGATAAAAAATCATGATCTAATGGTTGACCCATAAATATCCATGCAAATAATCTTGTGGACCCTAGTTTTATGTTTGGGGCACAAAATGGGTCTCATGGGTCTCCTGGTGATAGAATATCCTACTTTTTATCAAATGTTGAGGGTTCTAAGGATGGTACTAGCTCTCCCATGTATTAAGGGGTGAGAAAAACCTCATATAGGCCTTATATTAGTTTCCAAACCATGCGTACAATGCTAAGCCATCTGGGGCATGTTGGTCCAAGTGCATAATCTCATGAATAATGTGGGGAAAAGTGCAAACTGTTGGGGTACTGTAGGTTCCCATGGAATAGAATGATGCTTTACAAGCATTAGGAGTCCTATGGCTCTCAACACTTCACATTGAGGGTGTCATTATTCTCCTGTAGTGGACTTGGGCCCTAATTAAGTTTCCCAAACCATGATGAAAACCACCTACCAATCACACACAATGTCTAGTGTCACATCTTCACCATCAGGTACAATAATCATTAGTACATCTAAGTGGACCAAGCTTGTTAGTCAAGGGAAAATTGACACTTCATATGAGGATACCCTTCCAATTTTGGGGCTTTGATAATGTAATAGTGTTACCTCCCTAAGTAGGAGTGGCTAATAAATGATGTTATTAGGTGTTCCTAGCCACTAAGGGGAAAGACATGTCCCTGGTACATCCTTCAATCTATAGGTGGCATATGAATAATAATGAAACAAAGGGGGGGAAGGGGTCTCAAGGCCAAATGCCATGGTCAAAGGGGTAGAAATTCCACATTATGGGCATACAGATGTGAGGAGGGAGAAATCGTAGATGCATGAGTTTCCTCAACCTTTGTTTTTCCACCCCTCTTATTGCTTTTGCCTTTTCTTGATTTTTCTTTGTATTACTGCTCAAAACTCTAGGAAAAGAGAGCATTTTGTGGATGATGTGTAACAATGGCTACCCCCTCAAAGGTGGGTAGTTCATCACCCACTAGGGGTTGGAAAATACAAGGGTTCCTTTTATGATATGATGGGCCAACATTGTCCCTAGGAACAGGGTGATGGCCATAATGATAAGGGGTAAAGATCATGCTTAGATTTTTCCCATGTGCTAATTTTAATGTCTCGACCATCTGTTGCATTTTATAGCTTTCTATCTTTTTTATGTCTTGCTTGTGGCTATGATATGATTTTTTACTTTTCTTTTAGTTGCATCAACCTCTGGGGAAACATTTCCCAACATAACCTAATTATGTGGATTGGAGGAGGGGGTGTGCCAGACCCTGGTGGACCCATGGTCATGTGGACCCAAAGAGGGAAGGTGGAGTATAGGGTCTGTAATTTATGGAGGGAAGTGATAAATATGGAATGGGAAAATGAGACCATGCTATCTCAATTGGGGTTTCCCAAAACCCTTGCTTCCTCCAAGTCACCCAATCATCCATGCCAAATTCCCAAATGAAAAACAAGCATAAGCACTTGATTTCACAATGAATAACATACCTTTTGGATTAGATTGTCCACCTTCTTGTTAGTCCTTACAATTTCCTAGGCCGAAAAGGAAATCGAGAAGGGAAACCTCAAACCACTTCAGCTCAATAGCTAGCCATACTGAGCATGAGATGGATCTCTCTCAATCTTTTATCAGTGATATGACTTTAAAGCAAATGAGTTTTAGGCTAGATATATGTAATTTTTTGTGTGTTTGTGAAAATTTGGATTTCAGGGTTTGCTGGACTAAGGTTTGGAGCCATAAATAGGTCTAGGCTGTATGAGTGCAGGAGAAAATATGGAAAAGAGATATATATCAGAATACCATGGTGTATTTAGAATATTGTCAGTGTAGTATAGAAGAGAAAGTGTAGAAGAAACTAATGAGAATAAGTAAACATGATTTCATTAGCTTAGGAAGACATAAACATAACTATGAAAAACCAGATAAACAGAGCTTGATAAACAAGAATTCTGTATATTTCACTGTAAGGTATCCATAGAAAGAAGATAAATCATGTAGATAAAGATGTTTTAGCCATTATAAAACAAATAGAATGAAGAAAAAACACCATGAACGAACTGGGCTAGAGTTCCGGAAAAATAGCTACAACTGTCTCTATATTAGCTGAAAAGATGATTACATGCAAGCTTCCTCCACAAAAAGTCCAACCCTTCTCTCTGAAAGAGAAATCATACATATAGACTCTCCTAGACCACTTTCCCACCTTTAGGAGTCGAATTCCTTGGTGGAGGAACTGAATCCAAGATTCTCTCAACCAATAGGTGAGAGTGAGAAGGTGAAACTCAAACACTTCTTGGAGAGTTTGTTTAGGAGTTTTCTTCCTTTAGGAGGCCTAATGAACATAAAAAACAATCTATCATGTAAATTTATTCATTCCTACATCACCTAGCCTCTAAAAAAGTGCCATTACATAAAGAGGTTTGACTTTGACTAAGTCAAACTGGAAACTAGAAATTTTACATAGTGAAATTTACAAATTAAAACACAGAAAAATGTAGAAGCAAAGCACCAACTTTGAGCTGATTTTCAGGTTACTTCCTGAGGTCAAAATGAAAATATGAGAGAATGGGCAACTACCCCTTCTAGTTTCCAGAACAGTTTTAAGTTTTGAAAATGACCCATGGGAAGGCCTTCAAAAATCCATTCTCCCAAGGTCGCTCCAGGAGCGTAGTGCCTGTCAAAAAAGGGTCCAAAATGCTATTTTTTTCCACTTTTCCCCGATTTTCTCAAAATTTGAGCCACCTATGGAAAATATGAGAAAATAGGTTTTTAGAGGATGGCAAGATATTTCCAAAAATATATGCTTTTTCTGATATAGATTCATGAGGCAGAAGCGTTGCGCTCCTAGAATTGCTAAATTTCTGAATTTGGCTTCAAAATGCACAAAAAACAAACAATGCTCAGAATTTGCTCAAAATTGGCCAGGAGTTGTAAAATTATGTATGTTAAACCTTCTTAGATGCTTCAGCAAGCATATCTAAGTTTACTTCATCCCTTTCTTCCTTTTTGGCTTCTTTGAGCTTGTTTTCAAGCTGCTTTATCTTGACATTAGCAATCATGTTTTGAGCCTGGTAGTGGTGCGCCATATACCTAATTAGCTGATTGTCTCTGTTTGCCTTCTCTAGAAGCTTCTCCAAGTGTTCATTCACCCTGTTGAGCCAATACTCCTTGTCTTGATTTAACTCAAGAGCAATTCTATCCTCTAGGTCTAGGTCTTCACTCAACATAATGTGTTCTTGTTCTTCTTGCAATGCCTTATTTAGGCCCTTTATTCTTGGCCTTTTCCTCTTACCTTTCCCTCTTGTTCCTTCAAGATCACTTGACTCAATGAATTATTTTCCTTTTCCAACCTGTTTCAATAACTTGGTGTGCTCTTTTTCCATGATTAATTGCTTCGCTTTGAGCTGACTATTTTCCTGTTCTAGAAATGAAATTATGTACCCTTCTCTCTCCATGTGTACTGTGAGCCCCTTGATCGAATAGTCATTATCTTTGATCATCTACTACATGCTTGAAGTTTGCTCCTCTACCTCTGAATCAACTAGCTCAAATTCATGTTCAACCATGTCCTTATCTTTCGCTACAGATCCTGTTTTGTTGATGTAGAAGGCTTGGCCCCTTTCTCACCATGAGAAGCAAACATAAGCCTCTTTCCTCTCTTGTACATCTTGGTCACCTCAAACTTAGGTGCTTTGGTTTTCTCAACTGATATGCTTGAGGACCCTACTTCCACTTGTTGTTTTGGCATGCTAGATGGTTGAGTTGCCACATTAGTTTCATGCCATTTTATAGCTGTTTCCAAAAAGGTTTCCCAAGTCATACCTTTCTCTACAAGCTGGTGAAGGAATATAGTATTGATTAGACTATGATGAAACAGGATAGGGTAGTGCTCATTTTTCTTCATATGAATCCTCTCTGACATTTTGGCAATGCTCCTACATAGGTAGTTTCACATATTTAGTGGCTTCTGAGAGGTAAAATGCATTAGGAGGTGAATATGATAAACATACAACCTGGAGAATCTTCCTTCACATGTAAAGAACTTCATGAAGATCTTCATCAAAGGGGCATAATTCTCCAATAAGTATCTGAAAGGCATAACATGAGCATGTTTTTCCCTGTATGGAGTTTTCAAGAAGGCCCTATAATACTCAAGATCTAAGCTCATTCCTTTGAACCAATATTCACCATTGTCTGGTAGCCCTGTAGCAATTGAAATGGAGGCTACTGAAAAAGTGAATTCAACATTAGCAATAAAAACACTTTCGCCTTTCAACTAAGTAGCCACCCAATCTGTTAACGGCTCATTAAAACCCACCTCACTCACCCTTTTGCATAAATCCAAGCAATGGACATCTTCAAAGCATTGTTTGATGAAGGGATATGAGTTGATTTCACTGCAATTTTATGGCTCATGTCTGAGGATTTTCCATCCCTTGCGATGTCTCTTCCTTTCTGGCTAAGATTCTGCCTCCATGATAACAAAAACTCTAGCACCAGAAAATGAGAAAAACCGTGAGGTATGAGCGGAAAATGGAGTGATAAGAAGGTGGGATTTGAAAAAATGGTAAGGGAGGTTTGAATGAGGTGGAAATGAAATATGGGGAGATGATGACAATGAGTGGAAAAACAATGGAGGAATGATATGCTTGTGAGGAGGAAAAAATATATTTTTTTTAGTAAAAGTGCAAAAAAAAACCCCTAGGAATGAACTAGGGTTTCACTATTGGAGAGGTAAAATTTTGTTTGGAGGTTGTTGAATGGTTTAAATATTTTATTAAACATGTATATAGGTGTAGGGAAACATTTTACATGTTTAAAAACCAAGAAATAAAAATGGCCATCATCAACCTATCATTCTCCATGAAAATTTCACTAGAAAACC
The DNA here is from genome assembly GCA_000404065.3 of Pinus taeda. Taxonomy (NCBI): domain Eukaryota; kingdom Viridiplantae; phylum Streptophyta; class Pinopsida; order Pinales; family Pinaceae; genus Pinus; species Pinus taeda. Next base: position 72,885 of record APFE031089845.1, on the reverse strand, counting down.
CTAATTGGAAAAATCATTGGCATGAGATGATTTTGAAAAACAAATAAGTGAAATGATGTACTTGTTGTTTGGTTTTGGAAGTAATGAAATCAAGTTAACAGGATTAAAAATTGAATTTGGGAGAAATTTGGGCATTTTCTGGACACTCTGCCCTAAGCGCAGTGCAGTTAGGTTGAGCACAACACAATGTCTCTGAGTGCAACGCCAGGCCTCCAAGCACAACGTAGTTTCTCTGTGCGCATCGCCTTAAGATTTTTTCCTGTTTTGCCTAAAAAATCAGCTTTTTCTCTCTTTTGGGGTGGAGAGCTCGATACTCAAGAGTGAATAAGAGGTAAATGAAACAAGTTTGGGGATTTTGAGTTTATATAGGCAAATTTATTTCTCATTTTAAAAAGAAATGGGACCCACAAACCTTTGAAAAACTGAGTTTTTCACTTTTGAAAACAGATTTACCTTTACAACTGAAACCTAAGCTGTATTTTCACTTTCCTGAGTACTGGAACTTCTTCCGGAACTTTTTAAACATGAGAACATGATGAATGTGTGATAACTCACAAATCAATACCAAAGAGCTGCTTGTCATGCTATATTCACTGCTAGACTTATTCATGAAAATGATGGACCTTGGAAACCCTAGTGACGTAATAGATGATTTGAGACTAAATGGAATGATGATGATGACTGACTTGCTTTTATTATGACACCTTCATAGAAATGTGATAGGTGACCAGCATGAGTGAATTTTCAAAAGCCAGACCTCATTTCTTGACTGAACAAACAGTGACCAAATTTTAATGTGTAAACCTAGTGACATGAAAAATTTGATTTTGATAGTCTTGACAAGCATTGTAAAAGCACACTTGAACCAGGTGACAGGCTAACAAGACTGACACTAACACTTCTAACATGTGCTCTTGAAAAATAGGAGAGGAAACATACAACTAATGAAGGTGGAAGAGATAAAATTGCACATCACATCAGCTACAAGGTGGTTGTTAGGGGTCGATGGCTGCTGGCTGGAAGAAGATGATTAGGAGAAATTTTTTCCTAGGGCTACCGAATTTTGGTGGGTAACATGAATTTTATCTGGGAGGCTCAAGCTGTATGTTACTTCCCTAATATTTTTATTATTATGATAACGTCCATAGAAATTTGGTGCCAATTTGTTCTTTCTTTGTTTTTTAAGGGATAATTGTTTAAAAAGTCAGAGATTCACAAATACCCAATTTCTAATCTCAAATTATCTTTCTATCCAATGTTCATCATTTGTTGTTTCATTTGATTTCTTGCGATATTTAGATTTTCCTTGAGTATCTAAAGAGCCTTTTGGTTTTCTTTAATTGATCCTTTACCACTGGAATTTTTGTTTCCTCTATAGAAAATATATTCCATTTAGGGGTCTCATAATGATAAATAGATCGAAATGGGGTCATTTTAGTTGAAGTGTGAGAAGTAGAGTTGTACCACGATTTAGTAAGGTGTAACCATTGGAACCACTTATTCTATTTTCCTGTTACAAAACAATGAAGGTAAGATCCCAAACATTTTTTGATAATTTATGATTGACTGTCTATTTGGGGGTGATAAGTTGAACTCATGTTGAGGTAAGTTCGATTTATTTGAAAAAATCCTTCTAAAATTTCCGTTTAAATTTGACATCCCTATCACTATCAATGATTTTTTGGAAAACCATGCAGTTTGTAGGAATTTTTGCAGAATACCTCAACAATTGTTTTTGTGGAGTTAGGTTTCTTCACTTCCATAAAGTGTGCATACTTTGTGATTTTTTCAACTACTATGAGGATCTTATCCTTCCCATTTAACTTATGTAATCTTCAATAAAGTCCATAGGAATTTCTTGCCATTTTTGCTTTGGAATATGTAGAGGATGGAACAATCCTAGAGTCATAATATTTTAATTTTTATTTCTCTAGAATTGTTCACACTTTGCTACATATTTTTCATATTTACTCATTCCTTCCAAGAAAATGATTGGTGTTCATTATAGTAGGTTTTAAAAAAATCACACATCTTGTTTGGGTGAGTCATGGGTCTCCTTAAGAACCTTATATTTGAATCTTAAGGTTGGGCTTAGGTAAATTATTCCTTTATACCAAAGGATGTCATTATCCATTCGAATTTGGAGATCTTAATAGGATTATTGATTATGGCACATGATTCTAGATTATTTGCAAATTCACTTTGAATATCATTCAATGATTCTAGAACTACAATTGAAACTACAAGTGACAATGATTCTTCGTCCTTTCATGAGAAAGCCTCGAGTACTATATTGTGGTTTCCAATTTTATGTAGTATCTCCATATCAAAGATGACATTTTTTTCAATCCATTTTGGTTGTTTTGTAGAAAGTGCATTTTGTTGCAGAAGGCATTGAAGACTATTATGATTTGTTCATATAAAAAAATTGCTTCCAAGAACACATCTTCATCATTTGGCTAGAGAATGCATAGTGGCAAGCATTTCCTTGTCATATGGATATTTTAGACATTCCCTTTTATTGATATTTCTGCTTTCAAATGATAGAGGATGGCCATCCTGCATCAACATTGTTATCTAAGTTTCGCTTCATTGGTTGAATTTCAACAATGTAATTTTTATTATTCAAAATTTTTTAGGCGCTGACAGTGGGATTGTCAATGGAAATTGTAAAAAGTTAAATAAAAACGCTGATAGATGGAAGATCAACACCTATTGTAGATTTGTAAAATAAAATGCGCTGACAACTAGAGTATCAACGCTAGTTTTAAAATTTTAAACTTAAAAACCGACAGCTGGAGCATCAACACCCATTTGGATTTTAAAATTTGGAGGTAAATATTAAAATAAACTGATAAAGCACACATTAGCATAGGAGCAGTAACCGACCAAGCGATTGCTGACTAAGAAGAAGGTGACATGAAATATTATATTTTCGCATGGCATTTTTCTGCCACCAAGAGGTAATCTTACGGTAAAAATCATGATTTCACAGAAGAATTTTCTGTAACCACCAGTCATGTGAATAAACATTTTATTATGTAATTTATTGGTCACACTTTAAACTAATTTATTTTGAAAGGTGAAAGCTAGTTTAATGTCTGGTTAATCCTTTGTATGTTTCATTCCTCGAAAACAAATCAGTGATTATCCTAAAATTTGAGATCGAATCCCACTCTGCTAAAAGTGTCTTTGATGATGGAAATTATGGGGAAGAGTGGAAAATTTCACAAAGGAGAACCCAAAGAATGTGACCTCCTCAAGGTGTATCCACAAATTCAACAACTTTTTCAAGAGGCAGGATGTGATCAATTTTTCTTCTAGTGTACATATTACCATGATGGTGTTGCCAAGGCTTTCGATGAAGGTTTTAATGGTTAGGGAGTTGTTGATGGTGCCGCACCTGCCAACATGTCAAGGGGATCTCCTCGGTAAGAAGTTACAATTAGACCTCATATCATTTGGTGTAGGAGTCCCAACAGTGGGTTGTAAAGCAATGCCTTGACCGCGATGTCGCATAGAGGCAAGTAAGATAAACCTGTCAGTAGAAAGGGTGTGACCGTCGCAGTGAGTCAAGGAAGGTGTATGAGAGGTTCTAACACATGGGGGTTGAGATGAGTGCGACTCTTGGCAACCTGTAACAGTACTCTGTTGGGAAGGGAACACATGAGCGAAAATGCATCATAAGATGGAAAGAAGGTCAACCGACAATCCAAAGTGATGGTTAAACCAACAACAGATCTGCAACAAGATTCATATAATTGCATACAAAACAGTTCATACACAACTACGTAAGTTAAACAACATACATTGCCACAACAATCGAAACAATCCAACTACAATAACAACATATGCATGAAAACATGATGGTTCTTATTATATAAAGAAGTGTAAGTTCCAATCATACAATACATTTGTGTAAACCTGCTAGCCCCAAGAGTGGAACATTACAAGCACATCTGCTTGCTCCTCAAAGAGATGTATTAGCTCCGTGTAGTGGAGAAGCCAAGGTGCATTACAATAATTTCCAAGCTCTCTCCAAGATAGTCTTATTGGAAGCTTGGCTGACCAAAAGCCTCTATAATGAGTTATGAGGGACTATTTATAGCAAAGGTTGGGGTGATCCTTGACATTCCCCTTTGTGACAGTTCAACTACTCTCATGAATCTTCACCTACTCTATTACTGTTACATCCAACTGTTGAATCTGAAGCGAACAAAGTTCCTTCTAAAAATTAATTACTCCAAAAAACTTGGAATATGAAGTTATCCATTGAGGATATAAATATTATATTAAATATGTGAATAAGAATGATTAGAATGATAATGAATTACAATGAGAATGAGAGACTTGCTTATATATCAGGCAAGTGTCTCTTCATGAAGAGTCATGTCTCATTTAGACATGCCTCTTCAACCTAATTACTAATTTAACTAATAATTATTTATGCTTATTATTCTTTACATTATTTATATATATTTTATTCATTACATTGCCTTCTTCCTCAAAAAGCTCTGTCCTCAAAGCTTGTCGATAAAAAAGGCTTGATCTCTTTTTCGACTTCGAATAACTTTCTCTCTCAGAACAATCATCTTCGTTGATACAAGCTCATATGATATTTTAAGTGACAAACAAAATTGTCACACTGAGAAGAGATCAGACCATCATAAATTAATCTTTTGTGGAATATTCTGATCACTGAAATTTTGTAGCGACTTGTCATCATAGGACTGGATTGATGTTATGCCATTATTCTTTGGAACATCAGTTTTTTGTTTCTGGTCTGACTGGTACTGATACATAGCATGGTAATGAATAAAATATATATAAATAATGTAAAATAATGTAAAGGATAGAAAGCATAAATAATTATTAGTTAAATTAGTAATTAGGTTGAAGAGGCATGTCTAAATGAGACATGAATCTTCATGAGAAGACACTTGCCTGATATATAAGCAAGCCTCTCGTTCTCATTGTAATTCATTATCTTTCTAATCATTCCTATTCACATATTTAATATAATATTTATATCCTCAATGGATAACTTCATATTCCAAGTTTTTTGGAGTAATTAATTTTTAGAAGGAACTTTGTTCGCTTCATTTGGTATTAGAGCAGTGGATCCTTTGGCGCTTTATCGCTGCACAGAGCTCGTTGTCCAATCACCGGCCCTTGGCCATCAATCGTCATCAACCTTGTTGTTGTCATACTCGAAGTGTTTTGCTACACATTGAGAGATTCTCCATTTTTCAGACCTTTGGCCATTTTTAAAGAAGAAAGAAAGACCTCTATTAAATTAAAAAAAATAATAATAATTAAACTAAATTGATGGTATCTAAGTGAAGTGACGGATAGTATTAAAAAGGGGATTTATTTAAAAGTACATGCAAGATAAATAAAATTATTAATTTCATATATATAATATATATATATATATATATAAGAGAAGGGAAAAAATGAAAAAAAAAAGAAGTTATTTAAAAAGAAATACTAAGGAAAAAGGTATATAAAAAAATATTTAAAAAAAAAATAATGAAAAAATCATATAAAGAAAAGAGGGACTATTTATTTAAAAGAAAAAAGAGATATTAAAAAAAAAAAAATTAAAAAAAGGGTCTTACTTGTGGCTGACGCAGTTGCCATCGTTGTCCAACATAGCCACCATGGGCAACGTTCGAACTATCTCAACGTCCATTCCTACAACGGCCACCAGTTGCAGTGACAATCACCACAATTAGTTCTGCAACTGTTGCCATTCAAGCGCAGACCAAAACTGTCACCGGGCCACTCTCCATTTTGAAACCGCCGCACACAACTTCCGCAACCGCCCCACTGCATAAGCACTGTCACTCGAGGTGTGAGCTGCTGTTTGGCCACTCAGTTGACCGACAACCACCGCTGCACACCAACAACATCTACCTCCAGCCGTCACTGCTCCTTACCACAACCGTTGTTGTTTGTATTGAGGCTACTTGTCTCGTTCCGTATTGTCCCGCATTATCCCTCTCGTTTCATAGTTGCCTATTATTATCGCGTAAAATCTTGTTTCCTTTGGAATAGTGGTCGTGCAACCTTAACAAGGCATTTCATTTACCACATTAAACCAATGATCAATCACACCTGTTCGAATGAGGTCACAACCGTTGAAATGTTAATCTAATCAGACACAGGGCCAACAAACTTCATTAATTGAATCAAGATAAATGTTGCCGTAATAGGTTATTCGTAAGGTATATATATATAAAAGAGAAAAAGTGGGTCTTAATATATATATATATATATATATATATATATATATATATATATATATATAATATATTAATTTTAATTTATATATATATAAATTAAAAATATATAATATTTATATTATATTATATATATATAATATTATATTATATAATTATAGATAATTTATAATTATATATATATATATATATAATAATATAATATAATTATAATTATATATATTATATAATTTTAATTTAATATATATTATAAACATTATAATTATATAAAATTTATATATATATATATAATATATTTTTAAACCCACTTTTTCTCTTTTATATATATATATATACCTTACGAATAACCTATCACTGCAACATTTATCTTGATTCAATTAATGAAGTTTGTTGGCCCTGTGTCTGATTAGATTAACATTTCAACGGTTGTGACCTCATTCGAACATGTGTGATTGATCATTGGTTTAATGTGGTAAATGAAATGCCTTGTTAAGGTTGCACGACCACTATTCGAAAGGCAACAAGATTGTACGCGATAATAATAGGCAACTATGAAACGACAGGGATAATGCGGGACAATATGGAACGAGACAAGTAGCCTCAATACAAACAACAACGGTTGTGGCGTCGGAACTAAGGAGCGGTGACGGCTGGAGGTAGATGTTGTTGGTGTGCAGCGATGGTTGTCGGTCAACTGAGTGGCCAAACGGAAGCTCACACCTCGAGTGACAGTGCTTATGCAGTGGGGCGGTTGTGGAAGTTGTGTGCAGCAGTTTCAAAATGGAGAGTGGCCCGATGACAGTTTTGGTCTGTGCTTGAACGGCGACAGCTGCAGAACTAATTATAATTTTATAATATATAAATTAAAATGATATAATATATATAATTTATAATTATATATTAAAAATTATTATTATAAATAAATTTCAAATAATTATAGTTTTATAATATATATATATAAATAAATTTTATAATATATATATAATTTATAATTATATATTAAAAAAATTATTATTTTATATTAAAAAATATTAAAAAAAAGAAACAATGATTAAAAAAAGACCAGAATTAAAAAGGAAGATAAAAGAAGTAAAAAAAATAAAAAAATATGGAATCTCTAAGTAATAAACAAAGACAATTCCAAAGAGATGTAGAAGAAGTAATTGCAATACTTGAGCGACAATATGCTGAGGAGAAAAAGAGAAGGGAATCCTTCTTCATTCTCTACATCCATCATCACCCCCACAAAATGATGTAATCTATTGTATTGAGAAGGAGCAACTAAAAGATCAAGAGAATGACAAAATAGCCAAAATCTAGCAAAATAAAAAAGCGTTAAAACATGAACATAAATATCTTGTGGATATGCATTACAAATAAATAATGGAAAAGGATGAAGAAATTTCTCGTCTCAAGGACCATGTCAAAAAATTACTAGCGTAAGTAAAGAAGACTAAGGTCACAAAGAAAGAACTCAAGAAGCACTTATCAGAACAAGAAGATGAAACTTTGCGTTTAAAGAACCTTAATAAAAATTTATTAGAACAAATCAGAGATCTAAAAGATGAAAATCTTAAAATTCAAAACATTGAAAATAAGGTTGATAAATCAGAAATCAAAGAACTTTTACGACTGGAAAACCATAATCAAAGTCTAATCACTCAAATTAAGAAACTTAAGGATGATAAGAAAGCATTAAAAGATAAGTTAGAACAATTCACTCAAGAAGAAGTATCAAAATCTACAGTCACAACAGTTCAAGTTGAAAATAAGGGAACAAATACCGATCCAATGAATATGACTACTCAAGAAGACAAGTCAATTGAAGAAATGAAACACTTAGATGTTGCAGTTCAAACAATGGACATCCCAAGTGAATGTTCCATAATCAACTCAACAACATCTTCACCAGAAGAAAATATAAAAATTACCACATGCCCAATAAAGGAAGGTCAAACCAAAAAAGTACCCTATCGGCATCCAAAACACGAGATTAGACAACTCAACCAAGCTACGTATCAGGACCATTCAGACCAAAAACAACAAATTGATGTTTCAAAGAATAATGATGTAAAACCAATCCCGTCTTATGCTGACAAGTCATTACAAAATTCCAGTGATCAGAATACTACATAGAAGATTAATCTGGGATGGTCTGATCCCTTCACCGTGCGACAATTTGTTTGTCACTAAGAAGATCATATCAACTTGTATCGACGAGGATGACTATTTCGAGAGAGAAAGACGTTCGAAGCTGAAAAAGAAATCAAGCCTTTTTCATCGACAAGCTCTGTGGACAAAGATTTTTGAGGAAGGAGGCAATGCTACAAATAAAATATATAAAATATATAAATATTTGTAAACAATAATAATCATAAATAATGATTAGCTAAACTAGTAATTAGGTTGAAGAGGCATGTCTAAATGAGACATGACTCTTCGTGAAGAGACACTTTCCTGATATAAAAGCAAGCCTCTCGTTCTCATTGTAAATCATTATCATTCTAATCATTCTTATTCATACATTTAATATATAATATTTGTATCATCATGGATATCTTTATATTCCAAGTGTTATGGAGTAATTAATTTATAGAAGGAACTTTGTTCACTTCAGACTCTCGACTTACACTTGACATGACATTACATTACAATGCACATATCCCCATGTGGCACCAAATGGCTTGAGAAAGCCATGCAAGACATCACTGACACTTGGTCCAGTGTGATGAGACCAACTCTTTGACATGCTTGTGATGGTGAAGGTGGTGAGATGATGCCAAGCTTGGTCATCCGTGATGGAGTTCATGTACCCCATGGTGACATCTTGCTGAAGCGAGCTATTGCCTCTATTGCAACTGATGCATTGGTTCCGTTGCTTCATCCAACTCATCTTCTAACATGTGCATGGTCTTCATGGGTGTGGATGAACCAACAACACACTAATGCATAGTTTCTGTGTTGATCTTCAAGCGTGTGATAGTGATCATGTGCATCAACTTGCCGAAATACATGTTCAGCTCTAGTTGGAGTTGTTTCTTGTCTTCACCTTGGTGAGTGTGATAAAGGGGTTGGATCACATGTGTGCGCTAAATGACTTGCATGCTACTGAATCCCTTGCATGCGATCAACAACACTGCTCACCATGTCTGCTTCGTGTCAGATGCTGGGATGGATCTTTAACTTGTACGAGTGCATTTTCATCCGTGAGTGCATGTTGCACCCATTGTTGTTCATGTTATTGCTGCAACTCATTCGCCTGTCCGTGCAGCTTCATGTTCTTCCTTGAGTTGTTTCTTCAACACATGCAACTCCTTCTTTGTTCCATTCTCTATCTTTGAGTGATATTCATATCGCGTTGTCACTTCATAGCCTGAGTCTCCAAAGTTGCTTTCATCATCAGTGGATCTACTTGATCTTGCAACTTTGTTCTACCTCTGCGTTGTCAACAACCTTCCTCTTTCATTCACTGCATTCATTTCGTTCGTTATGTTGCCTTCAGTTGCTGTTCATGATGCTACTCACTGTGATAATTTGATGTTCTTGTCTACGAACAACTTGATATCTTCATGAGTATGCAATCTCATAGAAATTTGATCCACTGCATCTCTAAGTGTGCTCTAAACGGTGTCTTCGACTCTGCCCTCTTGGAAACCATTGTACTTGTGCTGCTGAGAGTCACATGAATAGCTACAATACATGGAGACATGGAAACACTCATGGAAAGAAATTTGTCAGTCGAAAACCAAAATGAACTTGAGAACTGACTTTCAACATACCTGTGTGATTGATCATGATGGTTGCACAATTTTGGCCCAGAGGTCAGGAGACTTACTGCCAAGACTGCGAAAGGCACAATCTTGGCTGCTGGGAGAGTGGATGACTACTGGAACTGTGCAATGCATAGTCTAGTTTGGCTGCTGACTGCTGGAATTGCGCAATGTGCAATCTCAGTTGGAAATGGCTGTAGGCTCAGTGACTGCATTACACAATTTTCTGGGTCAACAGGCACTGTCCTTTAGAAATGCGCAATATAGTCCTGGAGGATAGTCACTGGGTAGAAATGTGCATTTCCTGAGAGGAAGATAGAGCCTTCCTGCTTAGGATTGCGCAATTATGTCTTGATGAGGTAGAGTCTGGGCCAAGGTTAAGCAGACTCACCGACAGGCAACTGAAAGTGGATGTGAGTGCGAATGCATGGTGATACTGAGTGTAATCATAAGTGAATGATAATTCATGTAAATGAAAAATGACTGATTCCGAAAATGGAACAACATGCATGTGGGTGAGGCAAGTTTCTGAATCAACGACTGTTCGTGAAAAATAGTTTCATGCATGTGACAGTAGTGAGATAGCAACGAAAACTGAAACAGTGCTAGGACAAGCTAGTATCCATGTAAATGACATCAAGCACTCTGTTGGCTTGAGGGGGCTTGCCGCAGGTTCAGAGTTAATTAGCCAAACAAATTCCTACACTACTGGCCCTTTCAACAATAGTCCACGGAGCGCGGACTGAGGTCTCACCCATAGTAGTATGGGGGGATGCTGGAACCAAGTTTCTGCACCCTTGAGATGTCTAAGGGGTCGATTTAGTCCAACTGTGAATACCTTCACGTAGGTCACTTCGCGCACTGTCCTAACCTATGAGACCTTCGCGATCTGTTATACCCTAACTAGGGGTTGAGATGCTTTCGCGCTGCTAAGGCATCAGTCTGCACTATTTCCCCACGTTACACCATGGATCTTACTTATCTTCTTATAACTGTTAGTTAACTTTCCGTAAACAGATACCTTATCTTATATTCACTTAATCAACACAATCACATATGTTTGCGCAACATATAAAAAACATAAATGTAATTTATACCCAATACATTCAATGCAGAAAAAAGTAAATAAATACACAGGAATGATATTAAACTTCTCTTTATTAATGGTTCAATCATTTACAGACTCAACTTGCCCTACACATTCAGCTACAGGGGCCCGCACACTCAGCTGCTAACTAATAAGCCTCTGCACACTCAACTGCAGAGCCTCCTCCTAGTATACGACCCAACGACTCGATTCTACACTTAGATAAGACTCAATTCTCCATCTACTACTTGCTTTTTTACAACTTAGAGCCTCGCCCTATTTATACAATCCCATGGTCTGCAGACCATGGGTAGATCTCTAAAGCTGACATGACATTACAAAAATGAGGGCAGGCAACCCTATGACTCATTTAAAGTTCGCTCTCCGTGCCCACAAAACGTGAAGTCTTTACATCAGATTTAGTCAAAACCTGGGCTTTAAGCCCCGAAAATTCCCTTGGGGGATCCCACGCCCAATAGTCCCCCAACACAAACATCGTGACTCACCCTTGAGTCACTTTGTCAGTGTGAAGATCTTCACATGGAGACCTCCCAACTCTGCCTGAACTGTTGCAAGAACAACAACACACTGAACAGCTGCCTGCTGTACCTCCTGCATAGGCTGTTCAGAGACCGCGATACCTGAACTGCTTCCCTACATTTTCTCCTGCATTCCCTACATCTGTGCGAGCTTGGCTTCGATCAAGGCTATAATGATGAATGCCTCATCGATTCAAGGCTGTACACATGCCTAAAAACCGCTTCCTTATGTGGCATCGCGCCTACCTGCTCCTTGAGTGCTTTTTCTTGTTGCATTTGCACGAGCCTCTGTGCAAGGGCCACCATCTACGCGGTCCCTTTTATATAATCATATCTTTGCTGCAGCTCACGCGCCTCTATTTCTAAGCGCTATATACTTGGGTCCTCCTGCAGAGTGGTGAGGACCTTGAACGACTCTTCCATAAATTTGGTGCAATCCTTCACTGCACTACTGATCTCCTCTGTTCCCGTTGTTATGGTGCTGGCATGTTGTTGCCTCAAATCTGGTGGAGTTGAAGGCTGTGCCTTCAGCTGTAGCTCAACTATCTAAAGGTTCAACTCCACATGAACCCTAGCCATCTCTTCCTTCGTCTCGCCCACCCCTGCTGCTAACCTCCAGATGCACGCCTCTGCTGGTGCCTCTACTCGGATGGACAACTCATTAACCACCTGGTAGGCATCTTCAACCACCTACACAATCTACTAGTTTTATGCCACTACTTCGTTGCATTGCAGGCTCAGTTGTTCCATGTTAATTCGTTATTCACTCATTACCTGGAGCACGTGATTCTCCTTGGCCCACAGCTCTGTAGTCACTCCATCCTGCAGCACATAGAGCGTCTCTCGAGGGAGCGTAGCCATGTTTATCCCAAATCCCTTCAGCGCACTGACCATAGGCCTACTAGCCTCATTTTTTGTAACCGGTGCCCCCTCTAGCAGCACTATAGTGTTGGTTGTGCCGTGCCTACTGCGAGGCTGGTCAATAGAGTACTAGCCTGAGGAGTGCACATGTGAAACTCCTGTATTTGTGGCCGCAGGGCCCCCAACACCATCTGATTTTCCTTTGCAAATTGGTGGAGGGCCTCTGTAGTGACGCCATGCACCATCTCCCCTATGTCATGCAGATTCCCCTCAGTGAGGGTGATCGGGTCGAAAGAAGTCTTGGAGGCTTTTGACTTCTTCCGCGGTCGCACCTACTATCTTGGGCACTGTCGCTTCGGTTGTGTGGATGCTGTCTGTGGGTCCACGCCACCTTCCTCTATTTCAGGCTCCTGTTCAGGCGGGGGTGACTTTTGGCCCTCGTGCTCCTTTTCTACTACCTTTTGCTATTCTGCTGCTGCCTTCTCAGCGTCCTGCGCCTCCTGTGCCTTGGCCACTATTGCTTTGTTCCTTCTTTTCTATGCCAACTACACCATCCACAGTTTGTCCTCCTCCTTTTTCCTCTATGTAGCGGACTTCTCGGATTCCACAGCGGAGCTAGCTGGAGCGTGCCACTCCAGTGGCCGTAACTCAAGCACGATGAATATGACATCGTCCGTGGCCAAGTAGGGGAGCTTGTTCCATTTCTTCGTGGGGTCCTTGCACACTCGGATATATATGTGATGGAAGTCCACCTTGAACTCCACGAAGCTCTGTAGACTATTGTAGAATTGGGCAATAACCGCGGCTTGTGGTTAATCTCCATTCTGATGTTCATCTCCATGAACACCCAGAATATATTACTGTCTCGGACTCTCTGCACGTCTTTAATGGCCCATAGAGAAGCGTACTTCGTTTCCTCTGGAAGATCCCGCACAATTGTGGGGAATTGGCTATCCTCAAGCAATTCCCAAGCCACCAGCACTATTGACAATAGAAGCCATGCATAGTGGAAGTCTTCCCCTATTCCTGTGCCTCACGGAAATTATCTAGGAACTCCTTGCACAAGAATTCTACCTAGTTAAACTGGAACCCCTGCGCGCACTGCGTTGCAAGTGCTATCATCAGTGCGGGCACCTCATTCGCACGACACTTCCACATAATCTTGCTAGCTAGTATTTGGGTGGGAACTTTGACTACCTTATTAATGATACTAGAGATCCCATACCCTCTCTTCTTTTTTTCCAGCTTGAATTTTGCCTTCATGGCCTCTGTGATGGCCAGATCGTTACTTTTACCCTCTGAAATATTTGTTAGGTCCTCCCCCTTGCAAGGGAGTCGGGTAATTCTATGGATTAGGTGGTCCGTGATGGGGATGGGCTCCTCTAGCCACAAGCACCCATCATGCACCAGGTAGAGTAGTTGCCTGATGATAATGATAGTTACTGGTTTGCGATGGAAATGCGACACCCATATCAGGTTTAACAACCCTGCTTTTTCTACTCCACGTAACCACTTGTGTGGCTCCAACTCTATGACTCCCACCACTGTGTTTTTCTTCAGCCTCTTTAGCTGCACGGTTGCCAAGTGTGGGAATTTCTCATGGTCCGCGAGATCCCCATCTTCAAACTTTAGACCCGACACCCATCCCAAGTGAGCTCCTTCAAAAACGATATCACCGGGTAGCAGCAGAGTCTATAGAGATCTCTTACTCTCATCTAGGTCCTTGGGCATCCTTACCTTCCCCTTCCGCGGAGGAACATACGCGGGCAACCTGGTCAGAGGGTTTGCACCCTAGGTTTCTTCCTCCATTTCTTCGTCCTCCTCCTCTTCCATCAGGATTTCCTTAAGGTCTTCCTCTTCCTCATCGGTTTCCAAATTAACTTCTTTCCCCTTTTCTTCCATGGTCAATTTAGTTCTCAGCAGTTTTCGAGGGGACACGCGCACCGGAACCATAGGGTGCTTATCCTTCTTGGGCCTTGGTGTGCATGATGATTTAGGGATTTCTACAACTATCCCGATGCTTTTGGGGTATCTACTATCATCATGGCCTACGCGGCCTCTTTAGTGGTCATTTGTCTGATATCCATGCTTCTTCAGATGCTATCATATTGATGTTCCATAAATCTCTCAACTGCTCAGGTAACTCCTTCAATTCCAACAGGTCCAACAGGTTTGGGTTCAGAAATCTCTGGGCACACGACAATTCAATTCTCAAATTGCCAAGTGTTGTTTGTTGGGCACCCCTTTGCAATTTTATAGTTCCTTTTGAATTCGAATTCGACTGTTCCCCCCAAATCTAGTACATTAATGCTCCCTTGGTTGCATATTTTCAAAAATCTAGCCCATAAAGTTTTCCTTAAATGCTTGCTGCCTACTCCATTTGGTCTCAAACCAAGCATCACATCGTGAATAGTGACTGTAACAATCACTTTCCAGCCGACCTGCGTGGCAGTGCAACTACCCTTTCGCTGTCATGGACCTTGTGACACTTCACTCTTGCACATAGCCTTGACATTGCACAACTCCCAGGCAGAGTAGTTTATAGTCCCGCGCCTCCTTTCAACTACCTGGAGCACTAAGATTTTGCTTCCTACGGCTAGTCAGTTGGACGAACCACCTGTATATGGTTTCAACTGACTACCGTTTACTTTTCCTAGAAAGAGTTTGCCTTTTAACTTCATCAACTGCACCACGCCCCCATCTGTGGTTTCCTTCATAATATACGGTCCCATCCAATGCATTAAACCGATAAAATATCGGTGGTAGTCCCCAATTTTGTCAACATAATCACGCTCATCCTGTTCTATCACCATGGGTTTTTTATCAAAAAAGTCCCTCTTTATTTCTTTCTTAAGCTTCTGGACTTTTGTTTCCGCCATGGCGTTTTTCTCCCTCAACCGAGCTCTTTCATTCATGAGTGCTTGGAGACTAAGGTCACCCCGCTGAATCTCTTCATCAGT
Source organism: Pinus taeda (assembly GCA_000404065.3). NCBI lineage: Eukaryota > Viridiplantae > Streptophyta > Pinopsida > Pinales > Pinaceae > Pinus > Pinus taeda. The sequence continues at coordinate 57,423 of APFE031089845.1, read as the reverse complement.
TTCCAAGCGTTCTTCTTCGAGTTCTTCCAACTGCGTGATCCCTTCTTCTGAGGCTCCACAATCTGTCATATCCATGGGCACTGCTATGCGCAGACTAGGCATGATATACTCCATCGACATTACAACATTTTCTCCATATGCCAACCTAGAAGGCATCTGTCCTGTCAGTTTCTTACACGTTGTCCTATAAGCCCATAAAATTGCTAGTATGCGTAGGTCCCAATCACTTCGCTGCACACTGCATACCTTGTTCAGTGCTTCGCACACTTTGTTAAATGCTTCCGCGTGGATAACTTTTTGTGCGATCGTTCTCTTCACATGCTGTCATTCCAATTTGAGGAGCCGTTGGCGCATTCCCCCCCAACACATGCTTATTGACCATATCTCCCAACATGAAGTTCATGTGCATCCACGTAGGTTGTTTGGCACATGTCTGTACCCACCTAGACAAATGTGCGCACGGACCATCCCATCAATTGTATTTATCTGCCAATCACACTTTAGGCTTCCCAAACCGTGTGCGTATCATCCTCCTACATGTGCTCCAATATTCAAAGCTTCCCTTATGCGTATCCCACCACCTCGCGGGCGTAGCGCGCAGTACCCCATTCAAGGCCTAGAAACGTTGCTTTTTTGGCACCTCCCTTTCAAACTTATCTAGGAAAGTATCTACCTCACTTAACCCATCATAAGTAGGTAGATCCCTTACTTCTGTCGATACGCAGTGCAATGATCTTGTCATCATATTATAGTTCAATGTGGTTACCTCATGTAACCTGTTTTGCCATCACTCTATCTCCTCATTAGAATATGATGTACTAGAGCTTTCACGGTCCCATGAGATCCATCCATCCATGGTGGGATTTACCTAGTCTTGCTCTCGCGCGGTTATTTTGTAGATGTAGCCCAAATCATCATCACTTTCATAGTCATGCACCAGCTCTGTATAGTGTGATCCTTCCGCATGGTCCAAAGGTATAACTATGCGCAGAGACTTCTTCTTAAAAATCATCTTGCACTTCCTCAGATTAATCACCCCATTCATTTCAGTGGCCTAATCAATTCCTAAGAGCACAGGGTAGGGATTGCTGTTATCAACAATCTCTATTACTTCAAAGTCAGCTAGCACGCTCGCTTCCTCAATATCCATAGTGATTCCCTGCAATCGCCCCATAGGTATTATCTTCTGCTGGTTTGCCATTTTCAGTTGAATATGAGACCATTGTAGCGTAGGCCTCCCCATGCACTCCCATGTCTACTTCGGCAGAAAATTCACATCCAATCCTAAGTCCATAATTACTTGGTCCATCTCATATTCTCCAATCTACATGGTTAGCCTCATTTCTCTTCCCATCCTCGTCATATGCTTTCCAATCTTTTGGACTATGCGCAGTTCTCCTACCGCAGTCCCAACACATCTATTAATGAGTTCCTGTAGTCCCTTTACAACCTTATTGTCATGCAGTATCTTCATGCATGTTTCCAGGTACGTTGTAAGTATAGATGGGTCCATTTGCTTCTCTGGTCTATCTTTTCTTCTTGAAGTGGAGGCATCAGTGAAGCTCTTCTTAGCTTCCATGAAGGTTTCCTTAGCGCACTCCAAATCAAACTCTGCTTCTTTCGCCGAAGCTTTATGAACCCAAGTACGATCTTTGGGTTGTTTTCCTTTATCATCTCCCATCATGATTCCACTTCGAAGCATAATGTTCACATTTGGATCTTCCTCGTGCAGCTTAGACCTCATCATCTATAGGTTCTAAGTCGGGGGATGCGGTAGCGCTCCCTTGTCACGTATCCTAGCTATCAGCATAGGACAATTTTCCATCTCATGATCAAACAAGGTACAATACAGACATGATGGACACGTTGCGTTCGTACAATCATGGGCATAATATCCTGGCCCTCTGCAATTTTAGCATATCAACTATCTGTGACCTCTTCCATGTCCTCCTCCACCTCAACCTCGTCCGTGCCCATGAAATCCTATTCGAGCCACTCTCGCGTTCAATTATAGGGGTCGCGTTTCGGCCTAAAATCTGTAGGTGGGAGTTCTATCCATCATTAGCTCATAGCTTCTACAAGTTTGCTCATCATGTCCCACTGACCTACGAAAGTTATAGAACAATTGTTGCGAATTTTGCATATACTTCTGTAACAAATGACAGTTGTCCGTATCATGTTTCCCTCCTATTTGACAAATCGTGCACCAAAAATCAGGCTCCGCACTACGTTCTTCTTGTGCCTCCAGTATTAATGGCATCTGTCCTCATCCCACGAGGTAATTTGCGAACACCGGGCAATGGTCGTTATCATGACCCTGACCCTTGCATTTTACGCACCACACTTCTTCGCACATTTCTGGTTGAGCTATTCTATCCTGTTTCACACTCTGCATCTCAAGGCATAAGTTTTTCAAATGCGCATAGATTTGCATAAATCCCAAGTTTGGATCCTGCATCGGGGTCTCATGCAGTCTCATCACGATATTTAAGGCCTATTCCTAAGTCGTTAACTTTTGCTGCGACATTACGCTCAGATGTGGCATTAGCGACGCTACAAACCATTCACGATGCTGTCCATCCGTTAGATTTATATTAGCTTCACGAATTGTACACTTCAACCTCTGATCCAGCTCCCAAGGAGTCTTTCCTGGTAGCATTGTGATCTCTTTGAATGATTGCACTTCTGATTTCGGCCTGCTAAATTCCCTGTTTAGCGCAATTTGGATATTTGCGATTCCCGCATTTAGATTTTCATTAGGATGCTTAATATACCAGGTCAACGTGCAGTCCTGTAGGGCACTAACCAGTGTCGTTTTCTTTATATAATCATCTGTAACTCGCTATGCTTCCCATACGACCCTTATCACAAACCAAAACTGATCTAGATCTTCATTTCCTATTCCCTTGAACATAGGAGACTTTATCGTGCTTTCCATATTGACTCGCGGTGGTGGCAGAGGTGGTATGTGCAAAGATGGAGGTGAAGGCGGTGAAGCTGGTGGTAGTGTGGGTGGGGGTGGTATACACGGAATCCTCTGCCTTATCAAATTGATTTCACTTCATGACAAGATCTTCGCGAGCTCTTCCTCGTCCCCTTGTGGAGGTGAAATCAAAAGGCTATTCTCTGTTCCCTTAATTCCTTCATTTCTGTAGGTTTTTCCACTTCGCGTAGATTCAAAAATCAAGGTAATTGCATAACCCTCTTTTCACACAATAGCATTTTAATCCAAGTATTTAGAGACTTTACGTACTTACCCCGTGGTCCTTTGAGAAATCGTTGCTCCGCTTTGCTATAACTGACTGAAGTATCTACCGCGAACTCAGTAATGAATCCTCCTATAATCCGATCGAGCCAGTGATCAACAACACGCGCGATCTTATCCTTCGACGCTTCCAATCTGTGTACCAACTCTGGGGTCCACAAAATAGGACTATCGAGCTTCCACCTTGCTTGGCTATCTGCTAGCTTCACAATCCACTCGTACAACTTAGTAGGGAAAGATGCGAAAAAGATCTCATGGATTTTTGTGTACATGTAGAAATATAACCACTCTTATTTTGTTAGTCGCAGATTCCTATTCTCCTGCGCCGCGGACTCATGAATTCTCCTGTCCAACCACCCTCCAATTTCCTGCTTAGTTGGATTCCAATGATACAACATCAGACATCTCTATGCAGATTCTGGTCCTGGAAACGACACCATTTGTTGGCTTCAGGGGGCCTGACCCAGGTTTAGAGTTAATTAGCCAAATAAATCCCTATACTACTGGCCCTTTTGGTAATAGCCCGTGGAATGCGGATTGAGGTCTCACTCAAAGCAGTATTTGGGGATGCTGGAACCAAGTTTTTGCACCCTTGAGATGTCTGAGGGGTCAATTTAATCCAACTATGAATACCTTCACACAGGTCACTTTGCGCACTGTCCTGACCCGCGAGACCTTCGCGATCTATTATAATTGCCCTCGCATAGCCCTAACAAGGGGCTAAGGTGCTTTCATGCTACTAAGGCAGTGATTTGTGCTATTTCCCCAAGTTACACCACAAATCTTACTTATCTTTTTATAACTGTTAGTTAGCTTCGCGTAAACAAATAACTTATCTTATAATCACTTAATCAACACAATCATATATGTTCGCGCAACATATAAAAAATATAAATGTAATTTATACCCAATAAATTCAATGCAGAAAACAATAAATAAATACATAGGAATAATATATAAATTCTCTTTATTAATGCTTCAATTTGTTACAGACTCAACCTATCTTTTGCACTTAGCTGCGGACTAGTAGGCCTCTGCGCACTCAGCTACAGAGCCTCCTCCTACTCTATGACCCAACGACTTGACTCTACACTTAGATAAGACTCAATTCTCCATCTATTACTTGATTCTTTACAACTTAGAACCTCTTTCTATTTATACAATCCGATGGTCTGCTAACCATGGGTAGATCTCTAGAGACGACATTACATTACAAAAATCAGGGTGTTCAACCCTATGACTCATTTACAAGTTCGTGCTCTGCGCCCACAAAATGCGGAGTCTTTACATCGGATTTAGTCAAAACCTAGGCTTTAAGATCCAAAAATTCCCTTGGGGTATCCCACACCCAACACACTCAAAGAAATCAAGCAAACAATACTCACACAAGGGAAAACATAAAAAGCAACATAGATGTAACACAAGGCATGGAAAGTGAGCTTACCCCAAAATAACTGAGCTAAATGTGCCTACTACTCCTAGATGTGATGCGAGATGTCAGAGATACAAGGTTGATGTGAGGAATGAGATCTGGAATATCTGTTGATGAGTTTTGATAACATCGAGGTTGTGACGCACATGCCACAAATCTAGGGAAAGAGACACTTGGTGGGAGGTTTCTGAAATGATCCTTGCATGCAACCTCCAACTGCTAAACATAGATCCCTGAAATAGGGGATGCCTTTGCATGTTGCCTTGGGAGAAGCATCCAATGCATGCAAGTCTATTTTTCTCGGTCCCGGAGGGAACCGGTCAACTCAGATGCACATGCAAGAGGTTTCTCGACTGTTGGGAGAAAATGCACACTTATGGCAGGGAGTTGGGCTGGCGACCCAAGAGATTTGCACAATTTCTGGGCAGAGCAGCTAACTGTTGCCTAGATTTTCACAAATTCTTGGCTGAGCAGCTCTGCTGGGGAAAATTGCCCAATTTTCTTAGTGAGTGTTGACTGCCAGAATTGCACAATTCTAGAGCCCAATAGGCTACTAGTCAGGATTGCGTAATTTCTGGAGGGAAGGATGGCTGGTGTCTATAATTGTGCAATTTATTGGGGGAGTTGCTCAGCCTGCAGCTGGACCAATTCTGGGTGATCAATCTATGAGGGGAGTGCATCAGGCTGTGATCGACAGGCTACCTTTGTGCAAGAAAAACACTGACGCTGGTGAATTTGACAAAGAAAGGCAAGCTGCTATGAATGTTGGAAGCGAGGCTCCAAAACGAATCTAAGGAAAAATTTTGGAGGGTGGTTATAGTGGCTACAACACTTGGCGACACACTGGCAGAACTCCAGCTCTCTGAATGGACCTTGTTCATGAAAACAAGTCTAACACCTCCAGAAGTATTGTTCAGTTCTCAATTCATCTTGGATTCACATTACTTTGATTGTAAGATGTAGCATCTTCCAAGCTCTTGGTCGATTGATACACATTCCAACCCAAGGCAACACAGTTGTTTCGATTGGGGTTGAGGGGTATATTGGTGCACAAGCAGTATAGTTGTGAGGGTCTTAGTTTCATCTCTAGTGTTGCTTCGCTGCCAGCAGGCCTGGAAAGTACCCCGACGGAGTCACATAGGAACACAAGCATGGCTCTGCTACCAACAAGCCTGTTCAGTACCCCTATAGAGTTACTTTCATCACCTCTCTGCACAGGAAGCCTTTCTCTTCTTTTGTCTTATTCATTTTTATTCAATTTTTTTTCACTTTTTTAATTTTTTTCAACTGTGCATAGCACTTATTCATTTCAGAGGCAGAAGAGGGATCTTGACTTATTGAGAGTAGAAGAGGTTGTTCCAGAAGAGCAGTAGTTTATTAGATCTCTGACGTGCCTTTTTAGGTTTCCCCCCTCACCTTACTCTACTTGAATAAGCTAACGAGGGTTAACCCAAAAACAATTGACTAGAGAAGGTAACACTAGTTAGCACGCAAGTGTTGTGTTTTCACCAAGTTTCACTTCAAACAGACGTATTTTTCTTCAACCTATCATGGACCAAAAGTAACAAGTTCTTCATACAGAGGCAAGATAATAGATAACCAAGTAGTGATAGCTGTACAAGCCCTCTTGTATATCACCCAACTTGTTTCAAGATTCATACATGGTTTCATGCAAAACTAACCTATGAACGAAACAAGCGAACTAACAAACAACAAAGAAAATCAAGAGAAAAAGCAAGAGTAAAAGCAAAGCAAGTAAGCCAACAAGCAAGCAGACAAACACACAAACAAAGCAAGTAAGCAAACAATCATGCAAGCAAACAATTCAAAAGCAAACACTACTCCTACTCCTAAGCTAATAGTGCATGGGTCATTTCACGTGAAATGATACTTCCAATGCAGCCATCGGTGCATTGGTTGACCCATGTTGGTGAAGGCATGTTTCACGAACAAGATAGTTGTGTGAACTAGCAAACAGGAAATATGTAACAGTGAAGACAAACACACTCCGAGCTTACAAGTGACCACATAAAAAAGATGAGTGAAAGTGCATGACATGCATTTCGCGGTGCTGCCATGATGTTGTGCTATACTGCATGTAGATGTTGACTGTATGCATTCTCTTAACTGTGACATGCAACAAAACGTGAGAAAGGTAGACCACTTGTGTTGTGCATGTGTGCTTGCTATGTAAGATTCCTCCAATGCATGAGCGATGGGATCGTGTAGTTCGAGTGGAGGAAGCAGAATCTGGGTGTTTGGTTGATCTTGAATGAAAAGTAGAGAGTGGTGAGGAGCCTTTAGTGTTTCAACAATTTCCTGAACGGAAGTGAAACCAACCTCAGGACAACAAGGGCAGGGCTTGACATAACCACCAGCTTGGGCTGAAGTGCCTCGAAAATCTGGGGGTTTTCAGCCTCATTGAAATATAGATCATCGTGGATTAGTGTCTTGGATAGATTAACAATGGTTGAATTAACATTGTGATCAAATGGAAGTGAATAGAACACAACAACCAAGATAAGAAAATTCAGGATGTTTTTCGGCATCCTCATGATTTGATGAATCTAGAAGAGGGGTAGATGAGAAGCAAATATGTTCAACCTCTGTGTTTTCAAGAAAGATAAATGATAGGTTGAACGGATTTTCTGAGGAATATGTGTTCTCTCCACACTATAATGACAGACTGACATCTGACGTGTCCTGTGAATGATCGGAAGTAGAAACATTCAGAAATGGGTTTTCACAGGGGAAATCAGAAGTGGTAGAATCATAAGGGATGTTAGGATGAACCATATGAGGTGCGGCTGGAAGGGAGTCATCCTTCACCGCGGAATCTTCTTTAGATTCCTTCACACACTCATCATGAATGATGGTGCATGTTGGCTGCATAACACCAACTCCATCGACAACTTGATCCTTGTTCACAACGGGTGAGGAGTATGGAATGGGAGAACACAAGACATTACAATCCGGAGGATCAACAAAATGCGAGGATGGAGGTCGAGGGAAAGAGTCCACATGAAAACCAACAGGATTGCAAGCCAAATCTGCACAAATCTCAAGAGTAGGTGGGGTGGGAGAGTGTGACAGTTCAACTGAGGTGTGTGCATGATCTCCCACATCACTCCGCGATGGTGGAGCTATTTGATGAGGTGAAGGTAGATAGTTACTTGTGACAACAACTATGCCTACCTGTGATTGCGCAACTCCATTACCGAAGTGTGTTGAGCGGGGTTCATATACGTGAAGAAGATACTCAAATCTTCCATCAAGAAATTCCCAATCAATATCATCTTTGGGGAATTAGTATGCAAGGTTACAAAAGCATGTGTGAAACTGTTCAATGGATTCATTGGGTGCTTTTCGTAATTCCATAATTTCTTTGTTGAGTGCTTTATAGTTAAAGTGATTGAAAGCACGGTCTGTCTTTGCGACCAGATGAAAAAGAGAATGAATATATTTTTTGGGCAACGTGGCACAATAGTGCATAAGACATACATTCCTGAAGAGTAGCTTGGTAGTGAGATATGATAGATGTTTAGAGATTCAAAACAGATGTGAGGACTCATCTTGTCATCTAGCTCTCCTTCTAGCGCCAAAACGTTGACCGTACTGGACCCGCCAACATGTCAAGGGGATCTCCTTGGTAATAAGTCGCAATTAGACCACAAACCATTTGGTGTAGGAGTCCCAACAGTGGGTCGTAAAGAAATGCTTTGACCACGATGTCGCATAGAGGCAAGTAAGATAACTCTGTCAGTAGCAAGGATGTGACCACCGTAGTGAGTGAAGGAAGGTATATGAGAGGTTCTAACACATGGGGGTTGAGATGAGTGCGCCCCTTGGCAACCTATTACAATACTCAACCGGGAAGGGAACACACGAGCGAAGATGCATCAGAATCTAGAAAGCAGGTAAGCTAGAAATCCAAAGTGATGGTTAAACCAACAACACATCTGCAACAAGATTCATATAATTGCATACAAAATAGTTCATACACAACTACGTAAGTTAAACAACATACATTGCTACAACAACCAGAACAGTCCAACTACAATAACAACATATGCATGAAAACGTGCTGGCTCTTATTATATAAAGAAGTGTAAGTTCCAGTCATACAATACATCCATGTAAAGCTATTAGCCCCAACAGTGGAATGTTATAGTCACATCTGCATGCTCCTCCAAAGAGATGTACTACCTTCGTGCAGTGGAGAAGTCAAGGCATGTAATAATACGTGCAAGCTCTCTCCAAGATAGTCTTATCGAAAGCTTGGCTGACCAAAAGCCTCTATAGTGAGTTACGAGAGACTATTTATAGAAAAGGGTGGGGTGACCCTTGACATTCCCTTTGTGACAGTTCAAATACCCTCATGACTCTTCACCTACTCTATGACTGTTACATCCAATTGTTGACTCTTGACTTACACTTGACATGATATTACATTACAATGCACATGTTCCCATGTGGGACCAAATGGTTTGAGCAAGCAATGCAAAACATCACTGACACTTGGTTCATTGTGATGAGGCCAACTCTTTGACATGATTGTGATGGTGAAGGTGGTGAGCTGATGCCAAGCTTGGTCATCCATGATGGAGTGCATGCACCCCATGGTGACATCTTGCTGAAGAGAACTCTTGCCCCTATTGCAACTGATGCATTGGTTCAGCTGCTTCATCCAACTCATATGCTAACATGCGCATGGTCTTCTTGAGTGCGGATGAACCGATAACACACTGATGCATAGTGTTTGTGTTTATCTTCAAGTGTGTGCTGGTGGTCATGCGCATCAACTTGCTGAAATACATGTTCAACTCTAGTTGGAATTGCTTCTTGTCTTCGCCTTGGTGAGTGTGCTAAAGGGGTTGGATCGCATGTTTGCATGCAATGACATGCATGCTACTAAATACCTTGCATGTGATCAACAAAACTTCTCACCATGTTTGCTTCATGCCAGTTGTTGGGATGGATATTTAACTTGTATGGGCGCAGTTTCATCTGTGAGTGCATGTTGTACCCACTACTATTCCTGTTACCACTGCAACTCATTCATCTATCCATGTAGCTTCCTGTTCTTCCTTGAGTTTTTGCTTCAGCACATGCAACTCCTTCTTTGTTCCATTCTTTATCTTCATGCAATCTTTATGTTGCGCTGTCACTTCATAGCATGAGTCTCCAAAATTGCTTTCATCATCATTGGATTTGCTTGATCTTGCAACTTTGTTCCGCCTCTGCGTTGTCAACAACTTTCCTCTTGCATTCGCTGCATTCATTGTGTTCGCTTCCTTCCCTGCGTTTGCTGCATTCCCTGCATTCACTGCATTCATTTTGTTAGTTGCATTCACTATGTTCGCTGCATTTTCTGAATTCATTGCATTCATTATGTTCGATATGTTTCCTTTAGCTGCTGTTCATGATGCTGCTCGCTGTGATAACTTGATGTCTTTTCTACAAACAACTTGATATCTTCGTGAGTAGGAAAGCTCATAGACATTTGATCGACTGCATCTCCAGGTGTGCTCTGAATGGTGTCTTTGACTCTGCCCTCTTGGAAACCATAGTACCTGTGTTGCTAAGAGGCAGATGAACATCTGCAATACCTGGATACACGGAAACACTCATGGGAAGCAATCTATCAGTCAAAAAGCAAACTGAACTTGAGAACTAACTTTCAACATACTTGTGTGACTGATCATGAAGGTTGCGCAATTTCTGCTAGGAGGTTGGGAGACTAACTGCCAAGACTGCGAAAGGCACAATTTAGGCTGCTGGGAGACTGGACAACTGCTGGAACTACGCAATGCATAGTCCAGTCTGGCTATTGACTACTAGAATTGTGCAATGTGTAATCTCAGTTGGCAATGACTGTAGGCTCAGTGACTGCATTACGCAATTTTCTAGGCCAACAGTGATTGTCCTTCATAAATGTTCAAAAAATTCCTAGAGGACAGTCATTGGGAAGAAATGCACATTTCTTGAGGGAAAGGCAGAGCCTCCCCTCTCAGGATTGCACAATGCTATCTTGATGAGGCAGAGTCTGGGCCAAGGTTGGCCAGACTCGCCGACGGACAACTGAAAGTGAATGTGAGTGTGAATGCATGGTGATACTAAGTGTAAGAATAAGTGAATGATCATGCATGAAAATGACAAATGAAAGATTCAAAAAATGAAACAACATGCATGTGGGTGAGGCGAGTCACTGAATCAACGACATTCATGAAAAATAGTTTCATGCATGTGACAAGAGTGAGATAGCAAGGAAAATTGAAACAATGCTAGGACAAGCTAGTATACATGTAAACAATAGCAAGTGCTCAAAGAAATCAAGTAAACAATACTCACACAAGCGAAAACACTAAAAGTGATAGAAATGAAACACAAGGCATGGAAAGCGGTCTTACCCCAAAAAAGCTGAGTTGAATGGGCCTATTACTCCTAGATGTGATGTGGGATGTCAGAGCTATAAGGTTGATGTGTGGAATGAGATCTGTAGTGTCCAGTTGATGAGTTTTGATAACATCGAGGTTGTGATGCACATGCCATAAATATAGGGAAAGAGACACTTGGTGGGAGGTTTCTGAAATGATCCTTGCATGTAACCTCCAACTGCTAAACATAGATCCCTGAAACAGGGGCTGCCTTTGCATGCTTCCTAGGGAGAAGAAGCCCATGTAAGAAAGTCTATTTTTCTTGGTCCTAGAAGGAACCAATCAACTCAGCTGCACATGCAAGAGGCTGCTCGACTGCTGGGAGAAAATGTGCATTTTTGGGTAGAGCAGCTGACTGCTACCCTGATTTTCACAAATTCTCGGTTGAGGAGCCTTGCTGGGGAAAATTGCACAATTTTCTCTCTGAGTGTTGACTGCCATAATTGCGCAATTCTGGAGCCTAGTAGGCTACTAGTTAGGATTGCGCAATTTCTGGTGGGAAGGCTGGTTGCCTTCCAGAATTTCCCAATTTCTTGGGGGAGCTACTCAGCCTGCAGCTGGACCAAGTCTGGGTGATCAACCTATGAGGGGAGTGCATCAGGCTATGATCGACATGGCAAGTTGCTGTGAAGGTTGGAAGGGAGGCTCCAAAATTAAGCTAAGGCAAAATTTTGGAGGGTGGTTCTTGCCACTACAACAAGAGTTAATATTGGAGGGTTTTTTTTTCTTGTTACTGAGGAGGTGATGCGGAAGCCACAAGCCTCCTTGTAGACAAATAACGGTGGTTCAAGAGCCAAATTCTAGTGAGAATTGATGTGTTGTTCTTCTTGAAAGATAAATGCAAGGATAGTCCCCGCATTAAGAGATCTAGAGAAGTTGTTTGAAGGACGAATATCGTGTTCTCATGTAGATTTCATAGTCGTATTTCACATGCAAGGGACAATTCAACAAGTTTAATCTATATCATTTCTGTTTCCTCACCCTTATTACAGGACATGTTAGAATGAATGTCCCTTATTTTCTGTTAATGAGTCTCAAACAAATGTCTACAGGGTTAGGGAAAAACTAGATGTTTCCTCTCATTTTATTTATCACAAGGGTTTGATTAAGTTGTTGATTGAAAATCATCTAAGAAAAGTCAATAGAACTTGGGAACACTTTCTCTTTTGGGGGGGTTTTGTAGATACTGTTAAACCAAAGAGAGGCAGAAAGAAAGGAACTAAGAAAATTGTTAAGCAACCCATAAACCAAGAATATGGGACATCATTCATTCAAATCAAAAGCCAGAAAGTAACAGAATAATATTCCTCATTTAATTCCTAAATTGGAAAGGGTTTATAAGAAGGAGCACAAGAATTAGAGAAATGAAAAATTTTCCTTCTCCCCATGTGCCTTTTCCTGCAGAGACAAAGACCATTAAGCCAACAAAGGAGTTCAAGAGTAAATCCACTAAACCAGAGACAAAAGACACCAAATATTATATAGAACCTACCTTATTTGAGATTTATAGAGATGGAAAGAGGCCACATATGAGACCATGGAACAAGCTTAGGTCGAATAGTAAATTGAAACAAAACCTTGAGATGGAAAAAAATGTCATTGACATAGATGACACCCCTCAAAAGGATATAATCATAAATAAGGAAAAGCCTAAAAGTTCCAAAAATCAAAGTAAGTAACCTACTACAAAGACCAAGAAAACTAAAAAAGGAACAAAAAGTAATGTCGACATCCTATTAGAAGCAACTAGTACACCGATCTAGTCATCTTAATAGCATAATTTTTGTGGCTAACAATTTTCAAGGGTTTTTGACTAGGCACTAATAGTTAGTCTGTCAACGATTTTCAGTGCCGAAGTTTTGATGAACACTGACAATTACAATGTTAGCATGATTTTGTGCCGATTTATATGAAACACTAACAAACATCCCGCCAACAATCCTAGGTTCTCTCCCGACTTGAGAGGGTACAAGTGGATCTGTCAGCGTAGGGATAAATTTGTTTTTGGAAGTGGTCAATAACAATTTGGAGAAGAGGTAGCCCCGAGGTAGTACATGTTTCCTCTTTTGATGGGTCAAGGCCATGTTTCAAGGAAAGATTACTACATTAGGTATGATGATGAGGCAGGGATTGTAGAAAAACTAGGCATGATATCAGTCATTAGTTTTTACCCTAAGTTTCAACCATGATTCCAACAAGTTATTTAATCTTCATATACAAAATATTTTTATTTTATTTCATAATAGAACCATGTAATGTATTTGGTTTTTTATCAGATATGTAATCTTTTATTTTATAACTTTGTAATTAAGTTTTGCTAATAACTTGGTTATGTTTTGTAAGTAATATATAAAAACAAATACTTTGTAATGAATACGGGTTGGAATATTTTGAAAGAAAGACTTCTTGTGTACTATACATGTGTGTGATTAGCTATTCTACATTAGTTTATGTGAGCAGTTTTCAGAAATTCATTTGTTTACGACTCCCTATCTGTTTTCTAACTTTGATATGTTCTTCAATATTTGAATACTAGGTTGTTGAGTTGGAATTCATACCTGTGCGCTCCAAATTCATTTATTCAAGTATTTATTACTTGTTTTTCACTGAAATATTACAATAGCTAGTCTTTGATATTCTCTGATTTCCAAACTTGTCAAAGGAGTAGTTACTATCTTTCTTTTGCTGATATTTTCCCACTGAACCTGTGGTTTATATAAAACTGATTGGGTCAGACTCCATTCCCAATGGTGAAATTTCCTACAGTCCAACTGACCTTATTATTTCACAATTAATCTAGCCATAGAGCATATTATAGGCCTTCTACCACTGTGACCTTGGGTAGTTGAGTTTAGGGAGAGATCCCTCTCCATTTTGAAGGGCCAACTTTCAATCAAAAGTGGTTAGGGATCACCTTAGCCTTTTCCATTTATAATAAGGGTTTTTTCTAAGTGATAACATTTTGGTGCCATTTCCAGGGAACGAAAGGTACATTCTCCTCGAATGAATTTCATGTTTAAAAAAAACATCTAAGAGAAAACAAGGATTTGAATATCAATTTTTGGATGAAAAAATGTTCTCTAGCGACCCCATTGTTGAGATTTATGGTGATCCCACTGGGGAAGTTATGACTCATAGTAGAGTCTACACTCGAAGGAATCTAGTTCTCAATCCACCAGAGATTTTATCAACTACAAAAAATTTGTTTAGAAAAATAAGATCTCCAAAAGAATCAGGTACTATTCGTTTAGGAAAGTCATATTCCTTACCTAAAAACATTGAATCCATAGATGATATAAAGTTTGAGCAAACTCTGTTTAGGTCTAAGTCTAAAAATAATCTCTTAGATATTGTATTTAATGAGACAAAATTTAAGACCACCATTCCTAGATTTCCCAATCAAGGATTGAATTTATTACCACAAGACCAAGAAATTTGGTTTCAGTTTGAAAAATTGGAAAGATTAGTTCATGAGCTTTAGATAGCTACATCTAAATCTCCGGCTTTCCCATTTTCTATTCCACCATTTTTTGCGTCAATTGGATCTCTGGTCTCTGTTGGTCCTAATATTCTTGTTTCATCAATTTTCACAACAACTTCATTTCCATTGTCATCCATGTTGTCACTCATATTGTACATGCACCACGACAATGACTCAAGGTGGGGGCTGTCGCTCTGGTCCCCGTCCACTCCATTCTAGTTGTCTCCCAGCAACAGGCTATGGGGGGTAGACTTTGTGGAAAAGAGAGGATGAAACACAAGTTGGGAACCAACTTATCCGGGAGACACAGTTGAGTGGCCTAACTACTCGGTTTAAATTAGCAAGACTTAAGCATTGAATTAGATTTAGAAATGAGACCAGTGCCTTATGGAGTCAAAATTATTGCTTATTCAAAATCACGACCAAGTAACTAGATGGAAAACTGATGCTTAATTGATCAACTAACCTATATGAGATGCAAGTCATAGAAACTAGGTGTAATGCAAGGATATTGGTTAAATTTAAATTATATGACTAGTCTAAATGGAACCTCCCTCCTAACTGTTTTGATAACAATCTTTAGAGTAGGTTGTGGGATGGAAGCCAACAGGGAGCAAGTAGAGGCTTGATTAACGATACCTCCTCCTGTGTTCCAACCACCCAGTGCCTTTGGAGTTGCAGAGACTGTGGCTATGATGACTGCAAGGTCACTGTGTTAACCACTAGAAAGGTATTGAATCTCTCAAGCTAGGTGAGAGAGGGTTGTCCTAGGAGTCTATCAACCAAGATTATGCTTGGAGGTAAATTATTAATGCAAATTAAGCCTAGAATGATTATGCATAGATGATGAGTGAAATTCTTAGTTAAGATTTCTTAAGGTTGAAAGGTATTGAATCTCTCAAGCTAGGTGAGAGAGGGTTGTCCTAGGAGTCTATTAAGTAAGCTTATGCTTGGAGGTAAATTATTAATGCAAATTAAGCCTAGAATGATTATGCATAGACGATGAGTGAAATTCTTAGTTAATATTTCTTAAGGTTTGAGTACTTAAGTTATGATATTTATTTATGACAAGAGTACTTGCAAATTAAATGCAATCTTACAACCAAGAAAGTGCCAATCAACTTAGTGCCAATGTTAACCAAACCACAAGATTCCAATTACTTAAGATATTTGATTAACAATCTCATGCCACAATTATTCTCTTAGACAAGGCCAATATTGAAAGATGCTCAATTGAAATAAAACTTAAGATGCCAATTTCTCGAGATAAATCATAAAATTACCAAATCTTCTTAAGATTATGAAAGAGCACAATATTATGAACTCAACTTAGAGAAAATGTTTCAACCATGTCAATGTCAATTAGATATTATGCCAAAGTGACTTAGATTATCAATGAGATTAGAATATAGATGTTTTGAGTGATTTTAGTGCCAAATTAACAAACTCTCAAATATAACATAAAACAAGAAATTGTTAGAACTTAACATAAACCACTATGAACCAAATAAATCATAAAAGATCTACTTATGATGAAACTGGGAAAACAATAAGTATATCACTTTAAACCAAGGAACTAATGAGCATGAGAAACTACAAATTTCCAACAAGCAATCCAACGAATTGCCAATGTAAATATGTGAATTTTAGATCTTTTAAGATGTTACGTTCAACATATATCAGACTTGAAATCACTTGTTACAACAATAAAATTAATAATTAGTGAGCTATTAATGCAATAACATGTGCCCAAAAGTTGCCAAATGCTAGAGTAAGCTTGCCATACTAAAAAATATGTTTTTTTTCCCTTTAAGATGTGATGTTAAGAAAATATCAGATCTGATCCAGTGATTATGCAAAGAAATTCCAATAAGAAAATGAGTAGATCTAGGCCTAAGAAACAATACCCAAGTAGCCAAAACACAAGTAAAATTTTATCTTGGAATTCTTAGTGTGTCTAAACTATTTAGGTGAGATTTTAGGGAACTGATATCACTATTACAAATAATTTATTACAACTATAACAAAACATAGAAAAAAGGGTTTACAAAGCAAACCCTAGGCCCAAAGCCTTGTAGATAACTTGCCCAAATTTTCTAGAATTTATCCAATGATTTTTCCACCTGAAAACACTAACTTAGGCAAAACACACCAAGCTTCAGTCCCAAAAATTTTAGAGATGATATGAGGTCCAATCAGGGCCAAAAGAGGGCAACGTTATGCCTAGTACGACTAGTGTTGGGAAAGGAAGGGGCCTAGAAGGCCAAGGATGAGGTAAAGGAGGTGGGAAAAGGCTAAGAAGGCCTGGCACTAAAAGGAAAGAACCCTCTAAGGGCTAGAGGCTAGGGTTAGCGGCTAAGGAAGGTAGGAAAGGGGCCAAAAAGAGGTCGAAAAGGGGAGCATAGGGTAGAAAGGGAGGACAGAGGAGGTTGATTTGAGGGAGGGGCTTGGAGAGCCCACAAAAAGCCTATAAGGCTTCTGTATAGGATAAAGGAGGTAGGTTGAGGAATCCTAGGCCCACATCTAGGCCTAAATATGCCTAAAACCCTTGACGCAGGGCCAAATAGGGAAGGTTGAGGCCCTTAAAGGCTACGACTAACTCTAAAAGGGCTAAAAATGATTATGCAAAGGTTGGAAGGCTAACCCAAGGGCTAGAGAAGGAAACAATGGCCTTGGAGAGGTTAGATCCAAGCTTGGGAGGGCTGAAACTTGAAACCCTCGCTTCAAAAAAAATAATTTTCTTTAGCTATTAAATTTACTGCAAATTCTTCAATGGTTGGACCTCCAAAGATTTTAGAGGCTAGATCTTATCCTCAAGGGCCTAAATCTAGTTCTATTCCAACTCTTTTTGCTTGGTTTCACTTACGAAAATAAATTCACAAATGCCCAAAACCCCAATATTTACAAAAATATTAAAACCCCAATTAGAAAAAATAATTTACAAATTTATTATACAAATTTATCTACAAAATTTGCAAATATATACTAATTTTTTAAAAGGAATTTTGAGAAATATTTTTTTTAGAATTTTTTGATAAATGGCTAAGTGTATTTCTAAGAATTAATGTAAGCTACAACCTTAACGAAATTAAATAAGCCATATAAATATTCAGAGTCCAAACAAGGTCAGCCTATGCCCATAATTTTTGAACTTGGAGCCTAAGGACTGGGGAACCTGCAAACACTATATATTTTCCTCTAGAAAGCTTGTTATAGATATGGCGAATCAAATCACTAAAGATAGGCGCAAAATCTACCAATAGAATGTTCTTATCCCCATCTAATGAAAAATAAACTTAAAATATTAAGCATAATATAGGAAATCTTGTACCCTATACGTACCACAAATCAATAGACAATAAACATCATGAACTGCACCCCAAAGTCTTTATTATGATTCAAATAATGTTCCCAGTGGGACAATAGCGTTACATTAGTTTTTCTGTAGAATTTCCTTATCCAAACATCTGATTGCTGGAGACTCAAATGAATCTCTAATTTATAGATAAAATCTCCATGTGGAAAAATAACGGCTAGTTGGCTTGATCCTCATCAAAATAATCTCGACCGTCAATAAATCCTTGATCAACTTTTGATCTTTGCCATTGAAATAACTATTTTTGAGGAATTTTCGAAGTTCTCTTATTAGCTGAAAATTAATTATTTTGAACTAATTTCCTCAAAAAATTAACTTTGACTTAACCACCAAGTTCCAAGTGTCAAATTTTTCTTGAAATTTCCAATATTCCCTTGGTGGGGGACCTCCACAATTAATTCCTTTGAGACCAACTATTTTTTCCACTTGGAGAATTTAATTCTCTAGAAATTTAATTTTGGCTCTAATTAACTAAATTTCTAGCTTAGGATTTTAAATTATTTTTTCTAGAAAATTTAATTAATTGACACTATAAGGGATTAATAAATTTTCCACTAATATTTTAGCCATGGTGTCTAAGTATGAGGGACCATCCACTATAATATTTTTACAATTCGACCCTCAAAGGGGGAACACTCATTCAATACAGACCCTCAAATTACATACCCAATTCTGCGACACATTATGATCTAGTAGACCAAGTGATTTGTAATAAAATAATTTAGCCATTTAGCTTAAATTATTCCCGAATCACTTTTACATAAGATTTGACTAGAACATTAGGAATCACCTAAGACTTCGACAAAGAATTCTGCCTTAGCTTTGGGGTGAGGTTGGAGGGAAAAAATCTAGTGACCATCTGTGTTTAGAAACACAAATGAGTCAGTGAGAGGAAAAACCTCCTAGGATGAAATTTTCGCCAAAATAGTAGACTTTCCTAGGTTGTTACATACATGCACGCTCTTACTAGCATCATTTACATTAAAATTTGCAGAATGGGTTTACAATGACTCAATAAACCATTGAAACATGATCCTATCCTTTGAGAAATATTTGGCATATTTTCTTCCTTGGAACTTTGACAAAAAATGTGCAGCAATCTGCTTTCCAAATTCCTGTTTCTATTCATTCCAACCTCATCTCACATAACCATGGCTGCTAGATACACCCCTTTCAATATCCAAGCTCCACTACATGATCTCCCTCTAAATTATGGTTAGAATTTAATTTAGTTTGATGGGACAAGACCCTTAACAACCCAACAACATGTGGATAAATTTAATGACTTCATAGATTTGGAGGAGGTAGATCATGAGGATGTCAAATTAAGAATTTTTTCACAAATCCTTTAAGGAGAAGTTATAAAATGGTGTATAGGATTGCCAACAAGAGGCATTGCAAACTTTCAACAGTTTGAACACCTTTTACTTGCTAGATGGGAGGTGAAGAAAATCCCTTTACAGATTTTGACTGAATATGATCATTTTAAGAGAAACCTAATTGTGCATGAATTTTCTACTAGGTTTAACAGGGTTTATAATTCTATTCCATATAAGATTAATCCACCTACGAGATTCACTCTTCTTCATTATTCGAATGCATTTGATGTTGATTTTGTTTTTTTGCTAAGATAAAGGAACCCAACTACACTAGAAGCCATGCAAAATAATGCCATTGGAGTGGAAACCAATTTGTTGGCCAAAAAAGAAAAATTGAGGGTTGAAAGGAAAGTGACATTTAAAGATGAACCCTCCTCTTCATCATATGCTAAGTTTGATGTTATGTTGAAGACAATGGAGAAATTAGTGGATAAGTTAACTCCTCCTAGGGTTGAGCCTCAACCTCAAGTCCGAAACTTGAATTTCAGGAGACCTCAAAGCCCTCAAAACCATAAAGAAGACCAGAAAGGCCCTAAAGACCAACAGGCTATAAGACCTCCTTTTTTGGAGAATTTTGTTGATGAAGATTCAACTGAGGAAACATATTAGCAAATAAATTGTTTTGATGATGAAGAAATTCATGTGTTTGTTACTAAATATGAGCATGATAAATCTGTTGAATCTTCAAAAGAAAAAGACAATACTCAAAGTATGCTTGATTCATAAATTTATCAGGAAGGATACAATAATACAATGGTTGATTTTCAGAGAAAATACAATCTCAGGGGTTGAAGTGTTCCAATTAAAGCTCCACCATTGAAACCAACAATAGGAGAACATCAAGATGAACCAAAAAAGGATACACTTAATAGACTCGATGAACCAAAAAAGGATGTCCCAAAAAGGGTGGAGGAAGCTAAGAAGGATGTGAAAGAAGTGGAGAAGGCACAAACATCATTCAACTTGGAGAGTCAAATTAGTAAATTAAAACTTCTTATTCCTTTTGTTGAACTGTTGAGGAATGAGCGGTATAGGGAACAAATTCTTACAATGCTAAAGGGTTCAGAGATCAATCAAATAAATATTGATTCACAAGATTCTCTCAATATTAATGATGATGCTCTTGAGTTTGTATTTGGTCCCCTTGTAACCAATGTGAATGATGATGTCCCACCTTTTTATGTTAGTCTAAACATCAATGGAATGATTATCCATAATGCCATGCTAGACTCTGGGGCATCACACAAATTGATGCCTAAGTTAGTCATGGACAATTTTGGACTTGATATTTCTAGGTCGTACAAGGATTTGTTTTCATTCGATTCAAGAAAGGTCAAGTGCTTGGGTTTAATTAAAGATCTTGTGGTGAATTAAACTCAAGTCCCAACAAAAAGAATTGTTATGGACATAGTAGTAGAAGATATCCCACCCAGGTTTGGTATGCTGCTTTCAAGGTCTTGGGCAGCCAAGGTGGGAAGCACCCTATAGATGGTTATGTCTTATGCATCAATTCCAGTATTTGGAGAACTAAGAAGGATTGATAGGGAAGTCTAAATGAAGTATGTGGTCAGAAGTAAAAAAAAGTGGGAAAATCATCTCTTTATTCAATTGACATTAAGCTTGGTTCTCAGATTTTTTATAATGATTTTTGTATAGAAGATGAGAAACGACAACAGATTGAAACCAAAGTTCAAGAGAAAAACGTGTTTCTAGTTGAAGATCAAGGGATATGGAACATCAACTTTGATGGTTCCACTTGCAAATACAGTTCAAGGGCATGTATCTAGATTATTCCTCCTGATCTTACTAGTCAGATGCATTCTTTCAAGTCGTACTTCGAATGCACCAATAACATCATGGAATACGAAGCTCTGATCATTGGAGTAAATCTGCCGAGAGAGCAAAAAGAAAGGAGGATTCATGTCTTCAAATATTTAGAGTTGGTAGTGAAGCAAGTCTTGGGTGTATATAAAACCAAACATTCAAGGATGAGGGCTTATCGAAATTAGGTATGGGATATGTTTGATAATTTCGTTTTAGAACATAAAATATCTATTATTTCTAGAGAAGAAAATGCAATAGAAGACTCATTAGCTACTGTTGCTAGTGATTTTCAAATCCCCATTCATCCAAATATAAAATATGAAATTAATGTAAAGAATATACCTGTAGAGCTGTAACTAGGGTCTCTCACACCACTAGTTATCCCACATTAATAAGTCAATCCAGGAACGATTTGTTATTGCAAGGAGTAGCTCAATCCAAGGCTATTTGTCCGAGTAATGCTCAGTAGTATAGTGTTCTAATGATTTGAAAGGAAACAGATGCTAAGCTGTAACTAAACTAACCCAAAAGATAGAATCACACAAGGCAGTTGATCAGTCAAGGGTACGGAAGCAATAACCCATCCCTTTAGAAACTGATGAAGCAAGGAAATTAGAGCATGGAATTATAGGTCTGGGAGCTAAGCAGCGTCTTGCTGAGGCTCACTACAGCCTTAGGCCTTCTCTCACACCATAAATAACAAAGGCAAGTAAATAAAACGGTGGAAAGTAAAATGGAACAGCAGTCTGGAAATGGAACAACAATAAATGGAACAGCAGTAAAATGGAACATCAGTAATCAAATGGAACAACAGTAATAAAATGGAACAACATTAATAAGATGGAACAGCAGTAATCAAATGGAACAGCAGTAATAAAATGGAACAGCAATCCTCATCTGTATGTACATGTTCTATACTACTATAGCAATCTGAGAATAATAAATGATATGACTACGCTTCTGAACGAAGTAGTATTGCTTGCAAGTCTCACAAATACTATTTCACATGGATCTAATAACGATAAAATTCATGCTGACATTCTGTTACAGAGATAACCGAAAGATGCAACTCAAATAGATCCAATTGTACAATGCAGAGACATGAGATAAAGAAATCATTCAGATATCAATTATAATGGAGCATAGTATATCACATAAAAGATGTATCAGATTACTTAAATAACAGAAATAAACAAACCACACACAAATCACCGTATAATAATACAAAAGCAAGTGTCCTTCGGAGTCGGGCCCTTAGCTGCCAAGGGTACACTGCCTTAAGTTACTCCAGATGCAGAGACGAAATGAACACCAAGCCTTCTATATTAATCGCATCAACAAAAGTATACAAAGTCAGGTCTCAGCGAGACTCAATGATCACAGTTTGTTCTGAAACTTAGAATCATAAAACAGTTGTCCCTTTGCTTAATGGCGTGGTGCCTTTATATAACAGAAATGACGGAGGTATCTAGACAATAAAAAAGATAAGTTAAAGTAGCAATCCCTTAGGATCAAAGATCCTGAGGGATTCGCTAATCGTTCAATTCTTCTCTTTTCCTTCTTGCGCTCTCCGACCCGGTATCCCGCATTCTTTCCCTGCGTTATTCGGCTCTAATTTTTCTTGATCTCGTCCGCATCTGGTGCCCTGCTGGAGGGACAGCAGTTATTTTCCTTTTGCTCCTTGCTTTTGATCGACAATCCCCTGTTTCCACGTCTTCCTGCATAGAAAACATCAATTATCAGCACTTGAGCTTCCTTTGTCTATTTTCGCACATTTTATCAAAATCCTTTATCTTCTTTGAACTCATAATACATAAAAAGTTAGAATTATTATTGAAAAACCACTAGATTGCTTGTCAAAAGCATACCTTCCAAGTGCTCCACACACCCCCTGCTTACCCTGTTTCATGGCCTCATGAAAACGTTATAGTTGACATGCAAAGCAGTGAGAGAATAGGCCAGAGAAGGGATCTCGCGAGGAGGCCGACAACCATGATGAGAAACTAGATGGTCAAAGAACTGATCTATTTGATCTGCAGGCATCTCATATAAGGCCTGATATCCGGGTGCAGGGTGCCAAACAATTGGACTGCGAAATCGATACCCCAACCAGGATGGCCCTAATCGCAGAATCCATTCCCCATAGAGACTCAATCGGCTTGCAGCCAGCTCAAAATTCTCATATTTGAAGGGTTCCTTGAGCTGGATGTTTGGGTTAGAGGTCCGGTATCAAAATTTTGCAGCATCGATGGCCAGGTCTTTAATAGTCAGGAAGTATTCCAGACTATTTCGGATCAAGTCTTCATGCATGGGACCTAATATCTCAATGACACCTGGGATCCTCATAAGACTCCTATGTTCTCTTCATAGCATCACTGGGTCTCTAGGTTCAGCTCGTACCCATAAATCTAAGCTATTCTCTTGTCTCTGGAAAGTGTTGTAAGCTTTAAGCCATTTCAATTGATTAACCCCAAATGAGATAAAGGCTTGGAGTTGTATATCGACAACAAAAGGGCCAGGATTTAAATCAGTTTCCTGGTCTAGCACAAGATTATGCAGGTAAAACTCGCATAATAACCTTTGAACTTTAACTCCATAGTGCTTACAACAGTCTATAAAGTCATTAACAGTGTTGATGTGGATAGGTGCTCCTGCCCTAACGACTTTTATTTTTAATCTCAGATATCGTTCAAGCAAAAATAAAGCATAATTTTTAGCAGGGGCCCTACAAGTCAAAACATCAGTATATAAGGAACACACGGTGTCCATCTGCTTAACAACACTATCTAATCGACAAGTTACCTTAGCAACCTTTTCCTGCTCCTTCTGCCATCCTTCAAAGGCCTGGCTCTCGGACTGACTGAGGTCTCGAAATTGCTGTTGGCTCTCTTCGTATCTCTCCTTGGGGACTGTCTGTTCTCGCAACTGCTCAACTTCTTGCTGAGCTTCCTTCATCATTTTATGCAAGGTTCTGGTTTTTGGGTCCTTTTTCCATGAAGCCGTAGAGGCTGGAAGTTTAACCTGAACCTTTCTATTACGTTGCTTGGAGTTTAGGACCCGAATTACGCCTGAGGGTGGTGCTTCTGTTTGGACCTTTTTGCTTTTTGTTTCTTTCTTAACACGAATAAAGGGTTGCTATGGTCCTTCTGCCATCGGAGCCTCTTGCTGTTCCATTGGTATGTCCATTCGTTCTTCAGGGCCAGATGGAACAGCAGTCTGCCTCTCCCTACTATTTGGAACAACAATTTGTTCCTCCATGTCATTTGGAACAACACCCTGTTCCTCATTATTATTTGGAACAACAGATTGTTCCTCGGCAGTAGGTCTCCTGATGGGGTTTCGACCAGCAAAACAGGTTCTTGTCCTCGGGGTTCTTGCTGTCGTGGTCCTCCTCCTTTTCCTTACGGTCTTCTGTATTCTCAGACTGGCTTTCAACATTCGAATTTGCTGCCGGAGTTTGGCTATGGTGCCCAGCAACCTCTGCTGTTTCTTTCTTAACTTCTTAATTTCCTTTGCCTCAGCAGAGGGTTTGGCCCTTAAGCTCGTTCCTTCTTCATCTGGGATATCTTCCGGTGTCTTGGGGACAGATTGTCCCTGATTGTTGTCCTCTATTTCATTATCATATCCAGGCAGGTTTTCTTCCTCTGCCTCTTCTGCATGCATTTCCTCGGGTAATTCTTCTTCTGGGGGACCGTCAGGGACACCTCCTGTGCTGGAGGGCTGGCCATATTCTCCCATATTGGCCAGAACTGCTGCCAATTCCTCCTCACTTGGAGGGTCCTACACTGGGATACCCCCTGGCTGTGCAATTTCTTCTTCCTGATTGCCCTGCTCGATGGCCTCTTCTTCCTCCGAGTGTTCATCTCCTTGGTTGCTCTGTTCGGTGGCCATTTCTTCCTTGGAGCGTTCATCTCCCTTTTCAATTTCTCCTTCCGGCTGGTCAGTCTCGGCCTCTGATTGCTCAGCATTTCCTTCGGAGAGTCCTCCTTCGAGCTCTGGAGGTTCGTCCACAATTTCAATTGGCTGGGCCGTGGTTCCCTGAATCCTTTCTAGCCTTCCTCGTATCTGAGCCAACCGGGCTGACTTCCTTGGTCTTTCAGGTTGGTTGGGTGTGCCAGCAGGTTCTCTGGGTTCTTATTGTCATTCTGGCGTACCAGAG
Source organism: Pinus taeda (assembly GCA_000404065.3). NCBI lineage: Eukaryota > Viridiplantae > Streptophyta > Pinopsida > Pinales > Pinaceae > Pinus > Pinus taeda. The sequence goes on along the minus strand of APFE031089845.1, from coordinate 32,070 downwards.
GGTTGTTTCCGTTTTGAAGAAGCATGTCTTTCTACGGCTGGCTCCTTGCATCTTTCTGAACGTTCCGGCGTACTAGAGGACTGTTCAAGTTTCAGGGGTTGTACAGCCAATCCCCCCTCGACTATTTCAATCAATTCCTCCCAAGTGCTCTGCTGTTGGGTGAGACTGTGGCTCACTATCAACCGGATCAGTCCATGGTGGCTGACAACTGCATCTATATGTTGGGCCTTCTTCAGGCTTCGGGCCGCGTCATGTAATAGCGAATTTAAAAGTGCAGGGAGATTCACAGAGCATTTTCCTTTTAAAACAACCAAAAGTTTTAAGTGACGAGGCCTTACCACGTCTTTTCTTCCTTCGCAGGTGATATAACTTTGCACTGTCTTTGCCAGCTCGGTCCAAGGTTCCCCAAGTGTTGCCGACATAACTCCTTTCCCTTTGATTGTCAATCTTTGGCCTTCGTCCTGGAACATTTCCATAGCTTTTTGCAATCTTTCCTTCTTCAGCATCCATATGGGTCCAGCAGCTGGTAATCCTGAGACTTCTGCGATGATGTCCTCCGTAACCACTATCCGCTTTCCTCTTACTACGGAGTGGTTTTCCTGCAAATTCTGCAGGAATTCCAACGCTACTGCTTCGTTTGATTCTTGCAGGCGGTTGAAGTAATTCAACCATCCTGCGTTTTCTAGGATTTTACAAGCAACAGCGGAAACTGTCAGCTTGTGCGGTTCGCTTCGCACCGTCTTTCCGCCCATGATTCTACTTAGAAATGGAACAGCAACTGTTTGCGGTATTTGCGACGTAGAGAGGATGATCAATGCCAATTTTTGGAAAGGATCATAGAGCATGCAACGAAAAAAGGATCATGGACGACAATCTCCGTAGGTTGAAATCATCATACCTTTAAACCATGCCATTCATTCGTACATTATCTTGCTCGAATGGTGTGCAGCCACGTAACCCCTGCAGTAATGAGGTTACCTCCCCCCCGCGATCTGATAGGTTGCCCCCAGCCGTCAAAGAGAGGAGCAGCAGCCAGTCGGGAGTCGAATCATAAAGTATAGCATATGGAATTATGCCATGTTGTAAAAAAACAACGAAATGCCAAAACCGAGGCAAAAAGGTAGATCTCGTTTTATATGAGAGCCTGCGTGATATAATGAGGAACCGGGGGATCGGACGTCTGTCAAATGTACGAAGTCTCCAGCAGTCATTGTCAGTTCCGTTGCCATGATCGGTGGTAATAAATATTCATGTGATATATATATCGGGGTGTGACATATGATTTATGCAAAGGATATAAGAGACAGAAAGATTTAATATAATACCTATTGGTGTAAATATTACGATTTCGATGCCATTAACAGAGCTCTGCTGCCAACAGGTGTTCATAACCTTGGCAGAGTTGTTTATTTCACCCTCCGGAACCATGATCCTTTGTGTATATTCTAAAGAGTGCTTTGTCAAAATGCAGGCCATTATGCCGGCTTGGTAACCAGATAACCATAATGCCATTCACAAGGTAGGCACGAAATGTGGTCAGGCCGGCTCGTGATGAGACCTCCTGTTCTAAGGTTTGCTTGTTAATTTACCTTCGGACCATATCCCTGGTGTGGTGGCCGTAATGGGAAAGCCATTTCGCTTCCATCCTTATGATCATGGTAGGCTGGCTCTGAATGAGACCCCCTATCCTGCATTTGACAACTTTCATATTTTGCTTTTGTTTTTCTTTCGCAGAGCATCTCTCTTTTCTGTTTATTTCCACATAAGGGTGGTTCTGCACTCCTTAAGAGCGGGGAATGGTGGAAGAAGTCTTATAATCCCAACAGACAGATATAAATTGTTTGCTCTTACTCCTTAGTAATAATCAAAAAAAAAAAAAATAGGGAAATCGTCATGATAAAGAAGATCACCAACCAGGGTTCGGGAATAGGACAATGACAACGGAGATGAAAAGATAATGTCCCTCGTCTTTTCCTCTTATCCATACTGGCTTCATAGTAATAGCGATTTATAATGTGCTGATTTCGGTATATCATGGTTTATGTTCATCGCATAAATTCATTGCTGTATCTAAAAGATTGGGAGATCATGGGCGCAAAGCATCCAATAAGGGTAAGAACATGCCGATGGTATTTCTGAGATAAGAATCCATTCATGTGATACCATTTCCTTGAGAGGAACAACAAAAATCGTAAATGGTGTTCCTTCCGAGAAAGGAACAACAAAGACACTCAAATGTTGTTCCTTTTCGCAAAGGAACAGCAAGAAGACACAAATGTTGTTCCTTTTCATAAAGGAACAACGAAAACACGCAAGTGCTGTTCCTTTTCGCAAAGGAACAGCAAAAACACACAAGTGTTGTTCCTTTTCGCAAAGGAACAACAAAAACACACAAGTGCTGTTCCTTTTTGCAAAGGAACAGCAAAAATACCCAAGTGTTGTTCCTTTTCACAAAGGAACAGCAAAAACACGCAAGTGTTGTTCCTTTTGAAAAGGAACAGCGAAAACATGCAAGTGTTGTTCCTTTTCGCAAAGGAACAGCAAAGACACTCAAATGTTGTTCCTTTTCGCAAAGGAATAGCAAAAACACACAAGTGTTGTTCCTTTTTGCATAGGAACAGCAAAAATACCCAAGTGTTGTTCCTTTTCGCAAAGGAACAACAAAAACACACAAGTGCTGTTCCTTTTGAAAAGGAACAGCGAAAACACGCAAGTGTTGTTCCTTTTGAAAAGGAACGACAAAATCACTCCAATGTTGTTCCTTTTGAAAAGGAACAGCAAAACCACACAAGTGATGTTCCTTTTGAAAAGGAACAGCAAAAACACACAAATGTTGTTCCTTTTGAAAAGGAACAGCAAAATCACACAAGTAACGTAGAAAAAATACTGAGAATGCAAATAGAGAATCAAAAACGTATATACAGGATGTTATGTACAAGTTTATGAAATGAATTGCTTAAGTTACAGGCGAGGAAGATTTCACTTCCTCTCTTAAAATTTCCAAATCAGTATCTTGTCTTAGCTGCTGACAGAAGGATTCCCGAGTGAGTGGCTTTCGATAAAGACGAACTCGGTGGCCATTTACTTTGAATGCATATCCAGAACTGTCGATTGTGATCAGGGTAAGGGTCCCATTGTCATGTACCTTCTCGATTTCTTATGGGCCTAACCATCGAGTCTGGAGTTTCCCCAGGAAGTCCTAAAACCGAGAGTCATATAACAGAGCCCAGTCTCCTTCATGAAAAACTTTATTCTTAATAATTGCATCATGCCACTTAGCTCGCTGTTGCTGAATCAATGCTGTATTTTGTAATGCAGAGAGCCTAATTTCATCCAATTCATTAACCTGTTGTAGTCGATTGATTTGCGCCTCACTCAAATCTAGGCCGACTTCCTGTGCAGTTCGTAGCGTTTGGATTTCAAATTCTATGGGAAAAATTGGTTGTTTTCCAAACACTAATTGATAAGGCGAATAGCATGTCGTACTCCTCCATGTGGTTCTATAGGCCCACAGTGCCTCAGGTAGCCGAGCGGCCCAATCACGCCTATGCGCTGCAATGGTTTTTGTTAAAATTGATTCTATGACCTTATTACTACTCTCTACTTGCCCATTTGCATGTGAATGGTATGTGGTAGTGATCTTATGTTGGACATGATAATTGTTAAGTGTTGCAGCTAGTTTATTTCCAACAAATTGTGGTCCACCATCTGTGATTACTTCTCTCCGAAGTCCATAACGTACAAACAAATGGAACAAGAATTGTATTACCAAGTCCTCTGTAGCCTTAGGCAATGATTCAGCCTCGACCCATTTAGTAACATAGTCAGTTGCCACCAGAATGTATGTCCTCTGATTTGATGGTGGATTAATGGGTCCGACGAAGTGAAGAGCCCATTGTTCAAATGGCTCAATGAACAATTGTGGTCTCAGAGGCATTTCATCGGCTTGGCTAGGTTTTCCTGCTCGTTGATAGCTGTCACAGGCTTGTGCAAATGTTTTCGCATCCCTGAAAATTGTAGGCCAGTAGTATCCTGTCTGTAATACTTTATGTGCTGTTCTTTTTTCGGCAAAATGTCCCCCGCATGGTCCGTCATGGAAAGTTTTTAAGATGTCGAAGATCTCGTCCTCTCGAATACACCTCCTGATTTGCATATATGCCCCTGTATGGAACAAATGGCCTCCAATCCACGAAAATCGAGTGCTCTTCTGAACAATCCGCTTCCGTTCCTGAGGGGTTAAGTGTTTTGGTAGCTTACCTACTGCGAGGTAATTGGCGACATCAGCATACCAGGGTGTTCGAACAACAACAGCAAATAGGTGTTCATCAGGAAATTGGTCTTCGACCACTGCTGTTTCAATAGATTTTGGTATTCGTGAGAGAAAATCGGCTACAGGATTTTCCTTGCCAGGTCATCCTTGACTGTGATATCGAATTCCTGCAATAAGATCAACCATCTAGTTATTCTAGCATTCGTAACAGGTTTATTTGCCAAATATTTGATAGCAGAATGGTCTGTATATAACACAACAGGATAGCCTGTAATATAATGTCTAAACTTGTTAACAACATGTATTACAGCCAGGAATTCCTTTTCAGTAACAGTATAATTGAGTTCGGCAGAGGATAAATTTTTGTTGATATAATAAATAGCATATGGCTTCTTATCCTCTTCTTGCCCCAGGACTACACCAATTGTTGTATCCGAGGCATCAGATGAGATTTGCAATGGCAAATTCCAGTTTGGTCCTCGAAGGACTGGGGCTATTGATACCAACTTTTTCAATTCTTTAAAAGTCTGGTCACATTTTTCTGTCCACAAGAAATCAACATTACCAGTTAGAGCATATAGAGGTGTAGAAATACGTGAATAATGTTCTATAAATTGTCTGTAATATCCAGAAAATACAAGAAAACTGCGTACCTCTGTTTGAGTAGTGGGGGTAGGGATAAGCAAAAGAATCTGAATTTTGGCCGGGTCTACCTGGATGCCAGCTGCTGAAATGTGATGCCCTAGAATGAGCCCTTCTGTCATCATCATGTAACATTTTTCATGGCTCAGACAAAGTCTGGCAGCGATACAACGTTGTAGAACTTTTTCCAGGGTATCCAAAGCTGGGTCAAAATCTTATCCATATGGTGTAAAGTCATCCATGTACACCTCAAGTCCGTCGTTTATTAGATCTGCAAAGATGCTGAGGACAACCCTTTGGAATGTGGCGGGGGCATTACATAGGCCAAAGGGTAGTACTCGATAGGCAAACGTTCCCCAAGGGCAAGTAAAGGTAGTTTTATCCTAGTCTTCAGGGGCAATTTGGATTTGGTTATATCCGCTGAAGCCGTCCAGAAAAGAAAAAAAATTATTTCCTACCAAAGTGTCCAATACTTGATCTATAAATGGGAGGGGAAAGTGATCCTTTTGTGTGGCCTTATTTAACTCCCTGTAATCCACACAAATCCTCCATTTTCCATTTTTCTTGGGTACCACCACTAGGGGAGATACCCATTTACTGTCGGAGATGGGATAAATAAAATTAACATCCAAAAGTTTCTGAAGTTCGGCTTTTACTATCTCTTTTAGATGGGGGTTGATTCTTCTTTGTGGCTGACGAATAGGTCTTGCATCCTTCTCTATATAGATGTGGTGGGTGCATAATTGAGGATCAATCCTCTTCATGTCAGGGTAATCCCACACAAATGATGCCTTATATTTTTCTAATAAATTAACAAGCTTTATTTCTTGATCTTGTGTGAGGTTAGCGTTGATATTTAGAGTCTTACCAGGTTCGATTTCCACTACTTTACTATTGGCAACAATAGTTACTGGTATTGTTTGGTCATGTGGATCTTTTAAAGGGTCTTCTTCTAGCTCACTATCAAAGGCTGCCTCTATCATAAAACATTGTGTGTGAGATCTAGATTCAGTTTGACTAATGAAGTTATTGATGGCATCATCTTCTATCTGATCTTTAAAATCTAAAGCCTTTTGTACAGTCAATGGAGATCTGATATTGTTAGTAAGATATGACACAGGATACTGATTAGTTTTGATCGTCGGTAGGCTTGGTTGTGCTGGAGGATATAGAACTAGATTTTTAACGTCTGGTCCT
>APFE031089845.1:6136-24125 GCA_000404065.3 Pinus taeda | reverse complement strand
AATGATTTCAGCAAAATTCTCTTGGTAAATATCCCCTTTTCCCATGATATTCAATGTTTCAATCCACTGTTCTTTCATACCTCTAATTAATGCAGTTTTCAACACATTATCAGGCAAAGGTAATGATGCATAGGGGGATCTCTATAAGTTATACTGAAAACGTTCTACATATTCTTCTAGAGCTTCATTTGTTCTGGCCGTCATTTGGAAAATTTCATCTTTTAGTTCTCTTGACCTACAGTAATCCTGATATTTCTTAAGAAAGGATTCTTTCATTTTCTCCCAGTTGTTTATGACTCCACCACCTAAACCCATAAACCATCTCAAAGCTGCTCCTTTCAAAGTGGAGGGGAACAACTTCAATTTTTGGGGGTCAGTGGTGTAATCATATCCTCTACATAACACATCGAGTTCAAATAAGAATGCGTCAGGGTCTTCTGATGTGAGTCCATGAAACGTTGGGATGTGTTGAAGAGGGATCGCTTTCATGGGTGCATTTGCAGCAGAGTCTACTATCGGATATTGCAATGTGGAAGTTTGCGTATTTGGCTGATTCTACGCCATGGGATCAAATATGTGCCAATAGTCTTTTGGAATTTCTAGGAGGGTGTTCCTAGGTTGAGAAGGGGCGGCCTTGGCAGAAACTGTTTTAATGACACTTCCTTTGTCTGGGATTTCTATCTGAGGGAATGGAGTGCCTTCAATATTAATTCTGGCTGCGCTCCCCTTATCTGGGTTGTTTAACAGCTGGATTATCCTAGAAGGAGACCTTGGTTCCTCTATTTCCCCTGTTTCCCCTTCTCCATCACAAAGCTTGCTTAAGTTCCCTTCCTGTAGCCGTTCTGATACAGAATTTTCAATTTCTTGATAGTCCTGTTCATCAGTCTGGCTATGTACCTCAGCAAAGGCTCCAGATGGTGATGTTGTACCCTGAAGGGAACTAGTAGGCTGCCTAGAATTAATCTTTCTGAGGCCTACTGATGGCTGAGATTCAGTTTTCTTGTAGATTTCGTCTATAAAGGTTTTTCGGCCAAGGGTCACCGGTCCTTTGGATTTTTCAGGTTTGGCTGGTGGTTTGATATTCTTTTCTAGCTTTTTCTGCTTAGTCATACACTCTAAAAACTACTAAATCCTATCAACTAGCAATCCTGCTAAGAGAGGGGACGGTGGAGCAGGGCTTTTACATGCTTCGTATGGAGGTTCTTACCTTCCGTTTTTAAAATCCAACTCCCCCCTAGCAGACTTACACACTACTCTGTAAAGGGAAAATGGCTATTACTCCTCCCCGGCAACGACACCAAAATGTAGAGCTGTAACTAGGGTCTCTCACACCACTAATTATCCCACATTAATAAGTCAATCCGGGAACGATTTGTTATTGCAAGGAGTAGCTCAATCCGAGGCTATTTTTCCGAGTAATGCTCAGTAGTATAGTGTTCTAATGATTCGAAAGGAAACAAATGCTAAGTTGTAACTAAACTAACCCAAAAGATAGAATCACACAAGGCAGTTGATCAGTCAAGGGTATCGAAGCAATAACCGATCCCTTTAGAAACTGATGAAGCAAGGAAATTAGATCATGGACTTATAGGTCTGGGAGCTAAGCAGCGTCTTGCTAGGGCTCACTACAGCCTTAAGCCTTCTCTCACACCATAAACAACAAAGGCAGGTAAATAAAACGGTGGAAAGTAAAATGGAACAGCAGTCTGGAAATGGAACAACAATAAATGGAACGACAGTAAAATGGAACAACAGTAATAAAATGGAACAACAGTAATAAAATGGAACAACAGTAATCGAATGGAACAGCAATACTCAATGAATTATGAAACAACAATTCTCATCCATATGTACATGTTCTATACTACTATAGCAATCTGAGAATATTAAATGATATGACTACGCTTATGGACGAAGTAATATTGCTTGCAAGTCTCATAAATACTATTTCATATGGATCTAATAACGATAACCTTCATGCCAACATTCTGTTACAGAGATAACCGAAAGATGCAATTCAAATAGATCCAATTGTACAGTGCTGATACATGAGATAAAGAAATCATTCACATATCAATTATAATGGAGCATAGTATATCACATAAAAGATGTATCAGATTACTTAAATAACAGAAATAAACAAACCACACACAAATCACCATATAATAATACAAAAGCAAGTGTCCTTCGGAGCCGGGCCCTTAGCTACCAAGGGTACACTGCCTTAAGTTACTCCAGATGCAGAGACGAAATGAACACCAAGCCTTCTATATTAATCACATCGACAAAAGTATACAAAGTTAGGTCTCAGCAAGACTCAATGATCACAGTTTGTTCTGAAACTTAGAATCATAAAACAGTCGTCCCTTTGCTTAATGGTGGGGTGCCTTTATATAACAGAAATGGCGGAGGTATCTAGACAATCAAAAAGATAAGTTAAAGCAGCGATCCCTCAGGATCAAAGATCCCGAGGGATTTGCTAATCGTTCAATTCTTCTCTTTTCCTTCTTGCACTCTCCGACCCGGTATCCCGCATTCTTTCCCTGGGCTATTTGGCTCTAATTTTGCTTGATCTCGTCCGCATCCGGTGCCCTGCTGGAGGGACAGCAGTTATTTTCCCATTGCTCCTTGCTTTTGATCGACAATCCCCTGTTTCCACGTCTTCCTGCCTAGAAAACGTCAATTATCAGCACTTGAGCTTCCTTTGTCTATTTTCGCACATTTTATCAAAATCCTTTATCTTCTCTGAACTCATAATACCGTAAAAGTTAGAATTATTATTGAAAACCACTAGATTGCTTGTCAAAATCATACCTTCCAAGTGCTCCACATCTGGTACTCCCCATTTGAAGACTGAATTTTTCTTAATCATAGTTTGAAGTGGTAAAATAATTTGAGAAAAATCTCGAATAAATATTTTTACAAAATTAATTTGGCCTAAGAATGACTGCATGGATTTTTTATTATGAGGAAAAGGGATTTCAGAAATTTCATTAATCCTGTCTGGGTCGATATAGATGCCATCTTTAGATACAATAAAGCCTAAGAGCTTACCTTGATCAAGAGCGAAAAAAGATTTCTTAGGGTTCAGAGAAATACCGTATTTCTTGGAAGATTTGATTCAAATCTTGCAAGTGATTGGATCTCTCTCTTGAAAATACAATAATGTCATCTAAATAGACAACTATTGTTCTATTAATTAACCCTTTGAAAGCGATATCCATCACCCTCTGGAAAGTGGCTCCTGCATTAATAAGTCCGAAAGGCATCTTCTGATAAGCATATGTTCCCCCACTTTGTTCTAAAGGTGGTCTTGAGTTGGTCATCAGGGTGAACCAGAATTTGATTATACCCCTGAAAATCCATCCAAGAAGGACATTAACTCTGAACCAGCCACTGATTGGAGTATCTTCTCCATAGTGGGTAATGGGAAATTGTCTTTTAGACTTGCCTTATTTAAATTCCTGAAATCAATACAAATTCTTATGTCGCCATTCTTCTTTCTAACTGGTACCATATTGGATACCCAATTTGAGTGTCGTACGGGAAAAATAATCTTAGCTTTTAAGAGCTTGTTGAGTTCAGATTTTATCTGACCCTCTAGGTTTGGATGTATTTTTCTCAATTTTTGTTGAATTGGTTTTTGCTCGGGAAGCATTGGGATAGTGTGCTGAATAATAGACGTGTCATATGTTTTTAGATCATCATATCTCCAAGCAAACACATGTTTATTTTTTCGTAACAAACTAATAAATGCTTCTTTTTCCTCTATAGAAAGTCTCAATCCTAAATTAATATTTTGAGGATTTTGTTCGGTGCCAAGGTTTATTAATTCAAACCTTAAGGTAGAGCTCTGAAGTTTTGTATTAGATATAGGTTTGAACCTGTCTTTAATATCGTAAAGGTCTTCAAGCTTCACTACATGCTTAGGGATTGAATTTTCCTCATGTTTACCTTGTATTTTAGTATCATGCTCATCTTCCTCAATGATTTGATTGTCATAGGATTTTTCAGAGGTCAGAAATTGTAAAATGTCTTCATCATGGTGAAACACTCTCCAATTGGTTACATTATCTGGAATGGATGGCCTAAAAAGTAATTCTACTGAAAACCTATCCGGACTATATTCCTCGGAAGGGAGTAGCTTGGAAGCGACATTGGCCAGCAAATTAGCTGCGGAGTTCTGCGCCCTGGGTATGGAAGATATATTGAATGCTTGGAAATGGGAGGTAAGTTCTTGTACCAGCGATTGATAATGCTTAAGATGGTTCGAAAGACAGTGAATTGTATTCCTTACCTTCTTAACAATTATTTCAGAGTTGCCAAAGACCTTTAAGTACTGAACTTTGAGGCTGATTGCTTTATATAGTCCTTGGACAAGCGCTTCGTACTCGACTGTGTTATTAGTGCATTCAAATTCTAATCTACAGGACAACATTGTTTTTTCTCCTTGTGGGCTGACCAGAATGCATCCTGCTCCTGATCCTTCGCTGGACTTAGATCCATCAAAATATAAAGACCAAAATAATGAATTGTCTACAGTTTTTGTTACAACATTCTCAGTAACATTAACACATTTAGACCTGTTGGTCTGTGAAAAGTTTTCGATTTGTGATGCGAAATTGTCAACTAAGAAAGGGGATTGCTGGGCAATATAATTGCCGAAAAGTGACTCTGAAGAATAGTTTCCTAGGATATTATTGTTGAACGCCACTGGCTGGTTTTCTTGTTCAAATTTTGTAACAGTATGGGTCATATGATTCTCTCGATCAATCTTTATTTGATTGGGCTTGCCCTTATAGGGGAGCCACATATGTGACCAATCGGTGGAGATATACCCATGGAGTTTTTCTGACCAATCCCTGCTTAAAATCAATCCATAAAATTCAGGTATATCGGCGATTAGAATATCGATCCTTTGGACAATTCTTGGATCTGTCGATAACCTGATTGTTACAGAGTTTATTTCTCCTATGACTTGAACTTTAGTTCTATCTAACTGCACGATGTGAATAGAAGACTTCTGGGGTTCTATATTTAGTTTGGAACAAACTGAAGCAGGCATTATATTGGAAGATGCTCCAGAATCAATTAAGCAGTTGTGCAGATTTCGATTATAAATTTCATAAGTCAGGAGAAAAGGAGGGGTATGGGAGTTTGATCTATCTCCAATCAGAATTGTGTCAGTTGCCTCAAGTCTACCTACAGGGGGTTGTCCTGAGTCACTTGCAGCTTTGGTGGTGGGAAGAGGGGAAGAAGGGATGGCATTAAATTCTTTGAGTAGTAATTTATGCTGATGTTTTAATTTACTAAGTTCAAACATGGTGATGTTTGCCTTAGTTTTCTTCATTTCATCGACAATGTTGTAATCCATCGAATCAGAAATTACTAAAGTCTTAGATGGTGAAGGTGTAGTGGAAGATGATGGCTGATTGTTAGATAATGTTGCGGCTGGTTTTCTAACGGGTACCTTTTAGTTTACAGTATTGGTTCTGGCACTCCTTTTCTTAGGATTAGCTTGGACAGTTTCGGGAGCACCTTTACTCCTTGTAGTGATAGGAAAGGCTTCTTGTTCGGCATCAGTATCGAAATTAGGGAGTATAAAGTCCCACATTCCGTGACATTCAACTACTTCCTCTTCTTCTCCTTCTGATGGTATAACTATTTCTTCCTCTTCTTCTTCCTCGGGATCCGAATCTGCATATGATATAACATTAGGGGATTTGGACTCTGGTTTCTTGAAATTCCTATATGGTTTCTTCGTTGAGGATTCTGATACTTGTTTCTTGATTTCAACCATTTCGTTCGACATAGTTTTAAGGACTTTTTGAAGGCCCTCCATGTCATATGGATCCTTAATGTTCTTTTTCTTAGAGTCGTCTTTAAAGGATACTTTTTTAGATTTTCTTTCTTCCAAGGCAGTTTTCTTTTCTAAGGCGATTACACTTTTTTCTACAGCGAGTGCTTCCTTCATGTTCTCGGCTAATGTGGGTTGTTTGGCCCTATCAACGAATATAGCAATGTTTGAAGGTAAAGCAGTGATGTACCACTCGCTTCTAACTTGTTCGCTTGGCTTATCATCAGTGGGGATCTTGTTCAAGAGTTTGTTAAATCTGGAGTTGAACTCCTTGATGGGTTCTCTTGATTCGATCCTTAAGTTTGAAAGATCATGGAAAAGTGTAGCTAAGGATCTGTCATCACCGTATTTGGTGAGAAACTGTTCCTGGAAGATATTCCAACTCGTGATGGATCCAGAGGGTAAGGAAAAATACAAGACCCTGTGGATCCTTGTAGTGAATAGGGAGACAATCTTACTACCACATCTTCTTCAGTGACTCCCTTTAGATTGAATGACAACATAAAATTGTTAATATGTTCTTGTGCAGAAGTTCTAGCATCTGGATTGAATTTGGGTAACCATTTTTTGTGGTAATCGGGTAATGGATGTAAAGGTGTTGGCATAGTAACTGCACCAGGACTTCTCCATGGTCATTGGGCCATTTTAGGATTACCGACGTTCACTTGTGGTGTTCCAAGTGTTTGAGGTGGAGGCGGAAGTACTAACTAAAAAGATTTGGATGCTTGAGATGAAGTCCCTTGGTGAAAAACTATATGAAGTGGTGAAGTGGGTGTATGACTTCGCACAGGTGATGATGAAATGGAAGATGATGGAGAAAGGGTATCGCTACCAGAACCTTCAGTTGTCTTTTATATCCTTTTCCTTTCGGGTAAAGGAAATTCAGGTGGCTCAGTACCTAGCTTTTCACTTTGGAGTCCGGTAAGATGAGGGGGTAAGTGAAATTGCGAAGTGTGACTGCCTTGTGATACTTCAGATCTAGGAGGGGATATTGAGAAGCCTTGAAGTTTCTGGATAATGGATTGAACTTCAGGGGACTCTGGGCTTAAGTGTTCTGAAGTATGATGTAATTGAGCAGTAGTGGTTGATTCCTCTTCGTCTCGTCTGGATACTGGAGATTTAGAATGCGAACGAGATATTCGAGGAGAGGTGGAGGGTGAGTTTCTCTTTGAATGTTTTGTAGGTCTTGGCTTACTCACCATTCATAGCGTGTTTCCCTCCTTCTAGCACCAGAAATGTTGAGCCCTCGGAAATCTTTACCACAACATCGGGGATAACCACCCAGTCCGGACCTTGGTACAGCTCCTTTTCCGTTTGGAATGGTGGCTCCGACTGGAGATAACGGGACCAGTTTCCCGAAAATGAAATAAAAGGGATGGATGGGTGATGAATAAATTGCTTAAATGATAGGCGAATAACTTATTCTATTGAAAAAAATAGGGAAACTAATACTAATCCCGAAAACAACTTATTCATTCAGAATGTAGCGTTAAATAATCTTTATCTATTTATAAGGCATATAGATGACTCTGTAAAATAAATAAAAATGTTCAATCATTCAAAGATTGCTTCACATGAATAGTCACAATGAAGCGATAAATACAAATTACTACATTCACTGTTCATATCATCGATACATATATACGTCTGAAAGGAGAGCATGCGATAAACAACCAATAGTGGAATGCATAAAGAATGTTGTGAAAAACACATATAGATATAAGCGATAATAGCAAGAGCGATTTCAATAACAATTCATATAACAAAAAAGAATACAGACGCAGATAATAGTACCATGTGAGCTGTAAATCGATCCGAAATATCAATCGCTATTAAAAATTCCTTCTTCAACACAAAAATGCTTTCAAACAATGACAATAGTGCACATTTTCATAAAATCTTTCCTCATCAAATTCAGAATAATTGGTCAAGTTTCATAAAAGAATATCCCTGAAGTACAGTAGTGCAGCTTCAGGGTTTAAGTCATATACAAAACTTTTACGACCTTTTCTAAATGCATGAAAGGGTCTTTAAATACTACTAAACTAAAAATATCTATGAAACAAAATCCTACTAAATTGGTATCATTAAATATGGTCTACTTCTCAGGGGCGATCTGGCAGTCAGTGAAATGAGTCATGCCTCAGGTTGTTTGCCCTTAAACCTTAGCTGGCTTATCGTGAGCATTGGTTCTACTTCTGGAAGTTTGTTGAGGCGTAAATTGAATTGGTCGGCGAAGGTGGCATCCTGGATGTCAGGTATAATATAACCGACAGCATCGGTTAGACACTTCAAGATGGCTCTTTGGTTGTATGGTTTGATTAAAAAGAACCAATACGCATCCCATGTCAGACTGTTGACTCCAGCGATCAATCTTGTGCTTTTCTCCAAGTCCGGATAGCATGAATGCTCCAATATATTTGTTGTTGTTAATTGACCTGGAGTGCATTGGGAAATTATGTTAGATAAATATAATGTATTATTTACTAATTCAACCAAATTTCCACTGATTGTCCTGCATCTAGAAGTCGCTCTTTCTGCTTTCATTAGTTGTGATTGCCATTCTGTGAATAATATTTCTTTGTGTGATTCTAGAATTATTGGTAGATTAGTTGCCCAGCCTACATCTGAATCCTGCCATTCTATAAAGTTTGTTAGTGTTTCTTCTGCCTGATCCAAGTCAGCCCTTGCTTTGTCTACCTTTTCGCTTATAGACGCTGACAATTCGCACAATGGTTCTACTCGTATGAGATGTTGACATAACAGCTTAACCTGATTAATCAATCCCTTATTTAGCTGGAGCGCTTCTGCTTTAAACTCATCTATCTTAGGGAGATTTTTCGCTTTCTCAATTTGAGTGGTCAATTGAGCAATTTGTTCATCTTTTGCTTTCATTGTTCCCTCAGTCGATATTCTTAACTGCTCCATTGCCGCTGATAGCTCCTTTTTCCTTTGTATTGCGCCTTCATCTATCCTCTGTTTTTGCTCTTGTAATTGCTTGACTAGCTAGTTATTGTTCTGCTGCTGTACTATCAATTCTTTCTCCTCGTGCTCTGCCCTCTGCTAAACTTCTAATAATCTTACCTGTAGTGAAGAGATATCCTGATCCTTGGCTTTTAACAAATTGCTCACCTCCGTTGCTTTATCAATAGTCGTCGTTGAATATGCTCCAGCAAACTGTGATAGCTTGGTTAAGTCATCGGAGGGGTTGAATTCCTCTTTCCATACAACATTGCCCGTTACTGTTAATTCGGGAAATGGGGAAGGTTGATCATTTATTCTCCTTTTCCTCTGTCGCTTTACGACGACTTTATGCTTGGGGCTGTAAAATATATCTAAAGGGGGGATCTCTTCAATTTTCAAAATGATCTCTCCCGTCGGATCTTTAGGAATTATCTCTAGTTCTGTTGTCTTTGTTAAGCCGCTAGTTTCACCTGAAAGTGGATTCGATGTTGCTTCCTATGTATCACCTTCCTTTGAAACCTCATCATCTTTTGAGCACTCTAAGTTATTGATGATTGTACTGAATTGATTCCATTGCTGGAGAAAATTCGGATCAACTAATGGATCATGGTTATCTTTAGAGCTGCTCTCCTCTTGGGTCTTTGATTGGGTTTCTTGTTGTCGCTGTGCATTTTCCTGAGTTACCTCCTGCCTTTGGCTATGTGTTTCCTCTTACTGTTTTGATGTAGTAGGAGGTGGTGTATTATGTCGTTGTTCAGACTCACTTGACCTGGTTGTTGTCGGTACAATTGCTAACAGGTCTAGAGGCAGAGTTTGCAACCTCTGTTCTTTGATTCTGTTAAACTCAACTAGCCCTTCATCATTATAAACATTTCGGGCAAGCGACTTGACTTGATATAGTGATTCGGCTTATGCGAATAAATCTTCGAATTTGTCTTCTTTGTGCTCGACCTTGGGCAATTTGGCCTAGTCGAGCGCATTGTAAGCGATCTTTCTTGGATCATACTGCCTCCTTGGCAGAGTAGCTAGGGTGAGAAAATTCATTTTCCCGGCTTCCTTCTCTGCATGCTTGATGTCATGCAGGGTGTACATTCCAATTCACAATGGAAAAGAAGGCCAAACATGTTTTTTAGCTCTTTTCAGGGTTTGGTTAACCCCTTCAGCGCTGATTTGATAAGCTACCTCCCTGTCAAGTAGCTTATCGGGGATGTAAAGTGGTAGCACATGTGGCTTAGCCTGACTGCCAAAAACTCTGATATAGGTGAATTTCTCCTCCCCAAACCAACTCGCTACTGCAGTCAAATCTACCGCTGCTTGCTCGGATATTTTAGGGGAAGGATTATTAAAAATTGAATAATGAATTGGTAACATAAAACCGTTGCAGATTTGGTACAGGTGGTGCTTATAACTAGTCTTCCAAAGCTTTCGATGATATATGTGAATGGGTGTGGGGTCTTGCGAAGTCCACCTCCATCCCAATACAGGAAATTCAGAATTAAAACACAACACATCCATAATATATGCACTATAGTAAAATGGTAGAATAACCCTCTCTATGACACGATAGTTAGACCTGAAGTCAAGAATGGCATTGGCTATCTTGTCGGATAATATGACCGCCCAGTCCATGATTTCTCCACTGCATGCTGCCTCAATTAGGGGGACCATTTCTATGGTGATATTGGCAGAGTCATGCAATCCCCATAGCCTACACATCATAATTCCAGCATAACAGTAAGGTGAACAGAGGGAGTCAACTGAGTACTTACCCGAGGTTTCATGCTTGTGTTTTGCTGGATTCTGTCTCCAGCCTCGAATAGGTTCAGATTCAGTCTCGTTCTCTGCTCGAAACTTCTCCACAAATGCAGCATTATACTTCTTCTCTTCTCGTGGCTGGTGATACATTAGCCTTAGTTCTTCAGCTCAAAACGAATAGAAAACCCTCCCATCCGTAGTTTCAAACGGTCTATTAATAATTGGGAGCTCTTGGAGTGCCCACCTTACCATATCTGTGTAAGGAAGAACCTGCTCCCGAGCAGCTATTCTGTGTAGGAAGGAGTCAGCCAACTCTTTTAGATTGGCATCGGATTTGCTGGTATTGTCACATAAAATCTCCACTCCTGTCACCATTGGCCCTTCGGCATCAATCAAATTATAAGTCCCTTGCCAAGTGGTCTTGGGGAGTCCTAAGCATGTTGTATCTGATATTAGTCCTTTGTTTTTCCCAGTTGGATCAACGACAGTTAGCCCTGCGGCTGGCGGAGAAGTAGGCATTGTAGTCTTCTTGGATTTCTTTCCCATTCCACTTTCTTCTGTTTCTGTGAAAGAATTTTGCACAGAGTGAAAGATAAGCGCAACACATGCAACAATATCATGAATTGAACATAATGAAATATATATATATCTTGGCGCATTCACAGTAATTAATCAACTTAAGGTGGCCTTAGGATCAAATACGTGGATGGCTTCAAGCCTGCTTTTCTTATTAAATGGTCGTTACAACTTGTCAGTCTCATTAATTACAATTGCTTTGATTAATGGATAAATGATTTATTCGAAGCATGTTGAGGGCGATTTGGCAGTTTGAACACGGATGAGCGGCTTTTCCAAAGGATATGGCCTTAATTACGAATAAATCAAATCAAACTTCCTTTATGACTGTTACCTTGAGAAATGCGCCATTTACATTTTGCGAAATTGGGCATCGGGGAAATGCTAAGTTATTGCATTGGTTTTGCTTGGAATCCCCGATCGCCGATATCCGATATCGCATCGCGTCGGGCATCGCTGGTAGTGCCGCTTAGGATGAGGGCATGGTGAATCACCGATTTCCGACAGCGATATCGCATCGCATCAGATGAGGAGAAGCTTAGTTGTTCTTTAGATGTTATCGCCGATTGCCGATTGCCGATTTCGCATCGCATGGTAGAAAAGATCATTACTCGTGTCACTTTATGCTTTGTCGATATCCGATAGCGATTTCGCATCGGCGAAAACCAATATGTCCCTTACATTGTGTTTTCTTTGTCATTGCGATATGCGATCTTGTGATCGCTTTATCGCAATGATAAAGATAAATCGTTTTATATCGGGGTTTTATGATTGGTTTTATTAAAAAGCCTCTTTGCGAAATAGAACTTTAAATTGATACCAATTTGAAACAAAAATTAAAAAGGGACCCATTTCAAATTATATTTTTGGAATTTTAATGATATGAAATGGGGGGTTGTTGTAGGGCACAACAGGTGTATATTTGTCTTCAGCTTAATTTTTTTAAATAATTAAATTAAATTAATTAATTTAATTATATGACATATAAGTTTTTTTTTTGTAATATAATATAGCTATTTATTATAACTATATATGATGATTAAAATCAATAACGAAATTAAAATTTATGTAATAATGTATTAACCTACATGTGTTATTTTAAATGATATGTCGTGGAAAAATAAAGACACACCTAAGGAAACAACCCAGTGTGTAATGACGGCACGTGTCAATAGCGTGACGGAAGTCGATGTAAGGGTGGTCAACAAAGTGGACAAAAGACAATAGCGTGAGGGAATTGGTGGTGGTGGTAGTGAGATGGCAGATAGAGAATAGTCAGATGAAAGACGAATGCGGAAGGCTTCAATGGAAACAAGAATAGTGGCAGCGGTGGGGCAGCGGACCTGTGACAGTGGAGGGTACGGAGACGCTAGATGTAGTACACAACAATTGAGGAAGCATAGCATGGGACGACAACGATCTTACTCGCTCTGATACCAGATGAAGTATACAGACTTCAGTAATAAATGATGTTTACATTTTTGTGAGAGGCCCTGGCTATATACTGCCTTAGGTGCCTCTTGGTGAATGGGCATGATCATGCCCTTTTGCCTAGGAAACATTGAAAGATTGACTAGGAAACATTCACAAAAAGGGGTCACACCATTTATTAGAGTACACCGTTAAATTTTTCTTCTACTCATTCTTATGTTCAGATCTCATGATCACGATGATGGAGTTTTTAAGGTAGTGGATATGAGGTATCCCAATTTAGTGTGAGATTCTTTTGTCATTATTTTCCCTTTCCTTTCTCTTTCAACTTTTCATATCTTTACACTAGTTCATGTTTGGGTGAACCTACACATCAAAGAGTGAATTGAATTTGATCAAGAATATGAAGGGGAACTTGTGTCTAGATGTGGAAATCAATAATGTGTTATGTACAAGTCGGTAGAGACTACATAGTACATGCAAGTGATCTTCTAAGAAGGGCCTTGTAGAACACTAATGAGAAGTGACCATACTGGCCCTACATTGGAGTAACTAGCATGAAATGTGGGAGAACAACCTACAATTAGAAGAACAAGAATAGACAAGAAACATAGTTGAGATGATGGTCCAAATTTGATATTTGACCAATGTCGGGAGGAGCTTAAAAATTCATATGTGGTTGTAGGAAGTGAAGTACGTGAGAATGGTAGAATAATTTAATCTCCCCAGAGACGCTCGAATGGGGGTAGATGTAGAATAATTTAATTGCTGGAGGGGCCCTCGTATGGTGGTAGATCTCACGTAAAAAGTAAACATGTAAACTTAAACGTAAACATAAATGTAAATGTAAACGTAATGTTTAACATTTAACATTTTTAACATAATGTTGGCCCTATTTAAAAATCAATCTAATTGTTATTATGTATGGACACAATATAAATTTAAAATATAAATAGGTTTACAAACACTCAAAAAAATGTATCGTAAATAAATATAAATATAAATAAACTAGAGGTATGGTAAATAAATAAAACCACTTTTTATATTTACTCCATAGACATCTTTATACTTACCAAAACTCAAAAAAGAGGTTTTATTTAGGTGAAGCTTGTGGGCCAAATACCATGGGACAAATAATTATTAATACCATGGGTCAAATAACATATTTATGAAAGAGGTATGGTAAATAAATAAAATATATAAAAATAAGATTAATATAATTATATATCAAGCCTATGGGCCAAATACTATAGATATAGATAAAATAGAATATGATATTAATTAAATATAAATATAAATAAACCAGAGGTATGGTAAATAAATATAACCTCTTTTTCTATTTACTTCATAAACCTGTTGTGGCCAGCAACAACCCCCCCTTTTTCATTTAAGTATTTACCCAAAATACTAAATGAATAGGGGACCCCTAGTTTAATTTTGAGAAAAATCAAATTTTCCTTCCTCAAAATAAAGATACCATCGCAGGCTTAAAAGTGGTCTTTCGAATATTTTAACCTAAGTCTACGATAAGGTAAAGGTCTTTAAGAAATTTCATTAATGCGCAAGGCCCCACAACGTTAAGCCTAACATCGCGTCGCAGAAGGTAATGTTCATAAGGAAAAACCTCAAAATCTGCCGATCTGCGATAACACCGATCGCAAGATCGCACATCACAGAAATGAAATGACAATACTTAATAAACATCAAACTCCTGCGACCCGCAATGTTGCGACCTGCGATATTGTGATCGCCGTGATGACACAATCTGCGATCTGGCGATTTGCGATAAGCGCGCTCTGCGATGGCACGATCTTCGATGTAGCATAAAGCCAATCATGAATCATTTAATCGCAAATCCTTCGGGCACACCATTCAAAGATAGACCACTTATCATAATTTGACTCCAAATCATGCGTTTTTAATGATAGTAAGTGGGTTAGTTGTCATTTATTTAATGAAATAAAGACGCTTGCTTTGCTAAAGGATTGTTTCACGTAAGGTGGCATATTTAGTATATCGGTTGCATTTAAAACTCTCCCATCCCCTTTCTCAATCAGTCATTTTCGCCTCGCTTGTAATCTGCAAGAACTAGGAGATAAGAAGATTCAAAAAGCCGAACGCAGAAGCAAATGGGAAAGAATAAAGCCCAAGGCTCCGAGGCGAAGGAAAAGGCAAAGGAGATGGTGCCCTTGTACACAGACACTGCATGCAATAGAGACGCAAGAATTTCGACCTAGGAAGGCATGTATAGGCTGCTGGAGGAGGAAAATCCCAAAGCAATGAAGGTCGATAGCGCCGCGGGATCACTAAACTCTTCCGAGGCATCCTTAGAAGAGCTGGCTTGTTTGTTTCTTCATAGAATAGCAGCTAGACCCAAGATATTGCCGTATACAGATATGATCAAATGGATACTTGACAATGGAGAGTTACAAGGCAGACAATTCAAGGCTCCAGGGAATGGGCTCATAGGATCATTCGCCGCACAAGACTTAAAGCTCACGTATCATCTTCTGGAGCCTCAGAGGACCTACAACACGCAATTTGTCAAGAAATTTGCAGCAGAGAACCCAAACCTGGCAGAAGCCACTAAAGAATGGACCAGAAGAGAGGA
This sequence comes from Pinus taeda, assembly GCA_000404065.3. NCBI lineage: Eukaryota > Viridiplantae > Streptophyta > Pinopsida > Pinales > Pinaceae > Pinus > Pinus taeda. Next base: position 8,931 of record APFE031089845.1, on the reverse strand, counting down.
GCTGCTAAAAAAGGATAAAAATGGTATGTATAGCACTGGTTCTCTCACCTCTCCATATTGTTTTGCTGCGGCCATGCTGTGCAGGTTATTTGGGATGCCAGATATAAATAAATTTTCGTCTGAATGGCTACCACTCATAAATGCTGCCACAAACGCCGATCTCGTGGATTGGGCCAAAATATTTTCTGATAATTTATTCACTGCTGTCATGAATTACCGTTCTAAGAGATCCTTGTCACAAAGGGTCTATCCTCCGTTTTATCTGTCTGCTTACATTATGGATTCTATTTGTTATGTATCTAAATTTACAACTATGGGTTGGAAATGGACTACCCAAGACCCATCACCTATTCATGTTTACCACAAAGTATTATGGGATTCACAGTTTTCCCCTCACTTATATCAGATTTTCCATGGGCTCATTTTACGCCTATATAGGATGATGTATGGTGAAGAACCCCCGAGGTGCTCACCCGAAGCAGAAATAGACATCATCCCCATCGCAAGATGGTTCAGGGAAGAATGGTTCACTTATATCAGAGTTTCTGGGAGAACTGTACCTCCACATGTCCTACCTCTATATGTCCCCGACAAGATTTTGGCTAGGGAAATTGCCTATCAGATTTGCTCAGAAGGCGGCCTAACCAAAGAGTTAAAAGACAAGAAGAAGGCCATATGGCCTCAGTTTCCTGTAGCTTGTGGGGCCTTCTCATTATTCGATGTAGGACATGCTTTTGCCGGAGTAGGGAATGTGACGTCCCTACAATTATTTAAATTCCCCGCTCGACCTTTTGACCTAAATAATGTTGCCCATGATTTCACTATAAGTGTCAGAATAAAAGTGTTCACCGGAAAGAAATATTTATTTGATGACTTGTTTCAAAATAAAAGTTCATTCTAGGAAGTCTTGTGAGAAGCTAAGTTGAGGTTATCCCCAGATGACCTCGAAAGCTTTTTGTTATTCAGAGAAAGAAGGCTAGCCAGCATTCCTCTAGAAAAGCTGCGACCACTCGCCAGAGAGCCTACTCTAAGTGTCAGCCTCAGTGGAAACTATAGTACTTCCAAATCCAAATCTGACGCTGTCCAAGGGACACCCAAACGTTCTAAAAAGTCTGCAAGCGACCAAGGGAAAATCGAAGAAGCATCCAAGGATACTGCTCAGTCAAGTGCCATGTCGCAACTGCAAGTTATCGCTTCCCCACCAAGAAATGTCCCTCCTCCCGTCACTACATCGTCGCTCGTCACGACAGAGCTCGATAAAGAGTGGGAAAACTTCAACGAGCTAATCAGCCTTGAAGAGCAAGTCCAAAGAACGCCTGTAAGTGATGCACAGGTAACACAGGAAATGGTTTCAACCATGGTCGGTAGTGTCTCAGAAGCAGAACACAGTCATATCGCTCCGCCTTCTGAGCTCCTACTTAGTGTAGAGGAAATTCCCCCACTGGACGTGTTCTATAGTCCTCAACATAAAGGAGTGATGAGGAGACAAAGAAAAAAGAGAAAGCTGGAGAATACGCTGTCACAGGACGAAGAACATTTAGACGTCTTATGGAAAGACCCTAACAACAATCCGACAGAAAATCTCACGAAGTTGTCTCAAATCGCAGGAGCATACACTTCTGCGACTATTGACAAGGCGTCTGAAGTTCAACAACTGTTGAGGGAGCAAGAAAACCAGATACATCTACTACAGCAACAGCTACAATAGGCCAATGCTAGCAATGAAGTGTCTAAACAACTTGAGAAACTACAAGAAGACTTTCAGCAAATGCAGATAAGCTATCAGAAAAGCCTGGACAAAAAAGGAAAGAAGTTGCAAGCTTTACAAGAAATACACAAGGACGAGCCCAAGCTTTCCGAATTCATTTCAGAGTCTACTAGCTTAAATGAGCAACTTCTGCAGCAACAGGAAGAGTTGGGACGAAAAATATTGCAGTGGAGTCACTATTGCAAGCTGAGCGACAAACTCACCAACCAAGTGACAGACCTTCGAAGTGACTATGACCAGGTTGACAGACGAGTGACAGAGTATATAGTTTGGCAGAATGGAGAGGAAGGGAAGAGAGTAAATGCACCCAGAATAAACGAAAGCCATAAAGAATTTCTCTTTAACAAATGGGACGATCAAATCAAGCAGGCAGAACAGGCGGCAGAGGCAGCGGCGACACAAGCAAGTGTTCTTATAGACTGTGTAAATGAAAATTTACACAGAGCCAACTTAATCACAGAAACCACCCTGGGATACCTACCAAACAAGTCACGAATAGAAGCAGAATGGAAACAGAAGGCGCAGGAAAAGGGAAAAGCTATCCAGGCTTTGAACAGGTTGAATTGGGAGTGCTATTGGGCATACTTAGTCAAGCCACACAGTCAATGGATGACTGTGAAATGCATCACAAACTCAGCAGAGAAAGTAGTGCCAACTCTCATAGATTCTGTTTTCACAGCCCAGCTCAGCGCAGAAGTCGGCCAACCGACTCTTCTCAAATCCATGCTGAACACTTGCAGTTTCGAAGACCAAATTCAGAAATAACTTATTTTTAGTAGTTTGTTGTTTCTTTTTGTTTAGATTAGAAAAAGGACTGTCATTTGAGAACTGTATCCTACAATTTTGTAAAAACACTATTATTAGATTTAAGAAGTAGTATTTTCACCCTTCTCATGCATTTAGAAAAGGGTCCGGAGATTTGTCAAAAACTTATCCTCAGAACATGCACTTCTGCACCCTCGGAGGAGGTTTTGATGAATGGATGGATCGAGATTTATTTTTACTTGCATTTTGATATCTGCTACTG